>CAWUHX010000481.1:65070-116835 GCA_963922205.1 Romanomermis culicivorax
CAATCGTTTTTACTTTTTCTGAATTTAAATTTCTGTTCTGCTTGAAAAAAACAAATTTTTCAAAAGTTTTCCTATAATTTGTGGTTGAAATTTGAAACTTTTTTGTAATGATCAATTGAGAAGCCGAAAAAATATATAACTTTTTTTAAATAACAAAATAGTCTATTTCCAGCTGAAATCACCGAGACTAGAGACTAAATATTTGATCGATGAGAAAAAAAATTCACTCTTTCAAATTGTAGACGGATTATTTTTTTTAAAATTCTGTGAAATAAAGATGGAAAAATAATTTCTAGACCCTTGTGTTTACAATGGCTATAACCGTGACCCCGGGGCCATATTAGTAGAAGTGATAAAGTCCGTAGAGTAAAATTCGAAAAAAATTGATATTCATAAGACATCTCAAGCATACCTGTAAGAGGTCCGATCAGTTGGAGGGTGTCGAAAAAAGTCGAAATTTTTCTCAAAAAAGGCCAAAAAACAAACTTTTTTGCAAATTTTTTTAATTTTTTCCAAACTGCGGGGAGGGGTTGGGGCGTTGGGTATATGGTGGGCCAAGTTGGGGAGGGGGGTTCCTCCCAACTCCCCAATTGCAAGTATGATCTCAAGTCTAAATTGATCGAATTATAGCCCAAAAGTTTAGCCTACTACCTCAGTGGGCTAAATGTACTTAACACAGGAATTCCTGCATGTTAAACATCAACATCTGTCGAAGGAGCCGCAGTAACTCTGAGAACGAAGAAAAATTTGTTGAAAATTCTATGTTGATCAGTACATACAGGGTGTCTGGAAATAAGCTTTCTGTAATATAAGTATCGAATCATTAGCTTTTTCTGCACCGTTTGAAAAACAAATCGATTTTTGGCTTTCACTAATGAAGTAAATGATTCCTTTTTAATCATCGAAGTCTTCGTCCATATCGACAGCCTTATAGCCATGAAACTAACCTAAAAATCGCTGCCCACTTTATTAGCAATCCGGAAACCTGAAATATATTCAAAAAAGAACTTGAACTGCATAACACATCTCTTTTTGATTTTTTTGGTGAGGCTAAAGAATTTTTACAGAAAATCAATTTTTTGAACAAATGACACAGACAGGTTTAAGGTTTGCATAGCACTGCTTCAAGCGTCCAGACTACGTTTTCAACCATCAATAGGTCCTATTGACATTCTTATCATCCAGAAATATCTTTTGCACATTTGAATTTTCATTTTGACGGAGTTTTGGCTACTAATAGATGATTTTCCCACTAAGAATACAATGCTACAAATATTTTTCTAGCGGGCTTAAGTCTGTAGACCGATCTACATTCAGACAGTCAAAAAAGCTGATGCATATATACTTTGATCTAAATGTTCAGCGGTCTATATGCTTAGCTCTGTCCATAGACTTTAGACTTTAGTGTCCTTTATGAATACGGCAGCTGAACTTTTGTCCCGCGCATATTTGATTTTAATTTTCATGACGCGGTCCCACTGCATAGTCATACATTTGACGGAGCTCGGAGGTTTGAGGGTCAGGGGACCTTTTTATGGGTGGAGTCATTGATTGTCAAAAATTTTAAATGAGGTCGTTGAAGGAGAAAAATTTTTTCGCCTAAAAAGTCCAATAAATAGTTTAAAAAATAGGAATTATTGTCTAAAAAACCATATAAACATGTTTTTATAAAATTTACGTTTTTGAAATTTTCGTTGAAAAATTTCCATCTTCTACAAAAAATTGAAATTTTTCAGTTTTCCGACCAAAAGGATGGGTTTCCTATGATTATACAATTTCAGACATATAATTTGCAAATTTTTGGATTATCATTTGGCTAGCCATATGGCCGACGACTTCTTAGGGGTGTTCCTATGGCGCCCCTCACTTACCTGCATACATACATTTGAACTCTATTTTCCATAGGCCGATTCATCGCCCGTCAAAGATAAAAGCGACGACGGCGGCGGAGGCATCGGCACTCAAAATCCCAAAGTGCTTCAAAAGTCGGAACCTACTTTGGCGGCGGCAAACGTACCGCCTCAATCTTCATCTTCGTCGTCGGCTGTCGCCGCGTCTCCTAGCGACCCGACGTTGGCCGTCAAAAAAATGTGTCGCTTGCCGTCCGAAGCGGGCGTTTGTTCGCAAAATATAAAACGTTTCTATTATTCGGCGCATAGTCGGCATTGTATGGAATTCGTCTACGGTGGATGCAACGGCAACGAAAATAATTTCGATAATATAACCGAGTGTGAAGATACGTGTCGAGGAGTTTTGCGTAAGTTCCATTGACAGGGTAACCCAAATAAATATTAATCTTAGTTTATCGTGCTGAAATTTCATACATACAGTTCAAGTAGCTTTAGTAAATTTAATAAAGAACTTACTTCAATGGACTAGACAATAATGATTTTAAAAATCCTTATTAAATTTTAAATTTGTATGCAAAAGAAAATGAGAAGATTAGAATTCTTTTAAAAATTTCAGTTTACTACATTTTTGATTAATGTTTCAGTTTTTTGATGTAATATTCTCTATTGAATGTTTCTTTCGTCGTAATTTTGACTTTTTAACAACACTTTTCAAAAAGTGAATTCGTTAACATCAGAAAATTCTTCGTTCCACATTGTGAAAACTTTGCATAACTCCAACAGTAAATTAAAGGTATGGAATTTACTGTAGAAGCACTGATTCTGATTTTGCATTCTGGAATGCTTCAAGAAATTTTATTCAACGATTTGACGTTCTAGTGAACCAATCGCATTCTGAACGATCGAATTTTGAAATTCTGGATAGAGTTTTGGATACTGATTGGACTTTCAAAAATTGAGGCTTGGTAGAATATTTTTATTACTGAAAATATTACATATTTTCAACGATAATGTACCTGATTAATAGTATTTGGGCAAATTTTTTCATGTTTTACTGCATTGAATTACTGTTCGGTAAAGTGATTTTTCAAATGATATCTCAAAGAAATTCCTTAGAAAGTGAGTTCTCGGAAAACTTTGGAATTCGTTTTAAATTGAAAAAATTATTGCATTCTCAAATTGCTCAGAAATACTCATTTCACTAATAAACTTTACTGGGTATTCCGCTGAGTCCAAGACAAACCATGAAGATAATGTTCTTCAGTATAAGAAACCGAACGGATGATCTCGCCAGATCCACGTTATATATCTCAAATGTTGGGCGTAATTAATTGGCTTAATTTTCATCTTACCAATTAACTTTCGTCAAGCACTTTTTTATGATGACTCATCGGGCTTTTTGACCCTTTATCTTGCTATGTGATGTTTTCCTTCATCATGACGCGAAAAAGACAAATTAAGATAAAGTACAATCAAATGATTTTTTCAAGAAAGCTTATTTGTTTTATCACAGAAACGTTAATCAAATTATGATAATGTTTTTACGCATGTCATAAGACAATGAAAGATAAATATACGTGAAAATGTGATCAATGAACACGCAGTTTTTATCGTCGACTTGAACTTTAAAAAAAGAAAAGAATTTATTAGCTGCAGTAAAAGGACAAAATATAATGATAAACTTATAGACGTCCGTATTATGACGGAATAATAAAAATCGTATTCAAATGAACTCTCGATTATGATAAATATCTTCACAGTCACTTATTATACATGTTCTTGTAAGAGTACCCAAAATTCGATACTGTTAACCGAAAAATGCTACAATCTAGAATGATTTTCGCGTGATCATCGCAGTTTTTATATCATCCTTCATAAGAAAATTTCTAAAATTAGTATTTGTGAATTGACTTTGAGAAACTGGTTCTTTTTAATTAATTAGAAAAATTTCTTATTAGAGTTTGATTTAGATCACAGCTTTGTTCCGTTCGTCCTTTACCCATCTTTCATGCCCATAAGAAATTTTTTAAACTGACGAAAATTAAAAGGTCTATTCATCAGCACATATCGACTCTATTATTAGCATATTATCCATTCTAATGATATTTTATTTATTGTCAGCTTGCCCTTACGTTGCTTGGGTACCAGGATGTACATTGAAGCAGAACGGTGAAGATTCAGATGGTTGTCAAACTTACGAAATGACCTGTGAACGTAAGTTGTCTACCATTTCCGTGTTCTTTCTTTTTATGTTCATTTTTGATTTATGTTCCCGATTTTTCTTTCATAATGTATTTATTGCACTCTCTCTCTCTCTCTTTCTGTCTGTTTTTCTTCTTTTTTTCGAATTGTTTTCGATTTTGCCTATTTTTTTCGTCTACCTTGGTTTCCATTTTTTATCTATAGTTTGTTTTTTAACGTAGTTCCAAATAACCGAACTGAAAACTGGAAATTAAGACTACACTAAAATTCTTTACAACTTTTTGGGTGAAAATTTCCGAATTGAAGTATTGTGCGCGGACATGCACGGCTGAAATTTCATGGAGGGTCTTCAGATTTTCCATCGACGGGGTTGGGGGCTTGCTGCGCAAAAAAACGGCATGTTTTTAATAAAAATTATGCACAAAAATCATCAAAAAATGCATTCGAAAAAAGTTCATGGGGATGTCTGACGGCTTTTTTCGGGTCAGGGGGTGCCAAGGGTGTCAGGTATGAGAATTAACCCCTCTACCCCTACCTGTGTGCATGCATGTCTGTGTGAACACCTTTGACGACAGAGGTAATTTTCGTCTTTTTTCAACCGACAATCATCTAAAAAACAGAATGTTACTTTCTTCTCTCTTTTTATTTTAGTATTCAATTTTTTTTTATTTTGCCCTCTTTTCCAGAGCATCACTTGGTTTTCCAATGCTCTCATCCGTAAATGTACGTGGGGGGGGGGGGTTGTTGGGTTTTGACCATCGCCAGGCTTTGATTGACCCCTGCAGATTCTTGCTGACCTCAGCAGATTCTTGCCGACCCCCAGCAGATTTGACTCCCCCAGCAATCATTTAGAAGATGGAGAAGGAAAATGAGCAAGAGAGAAGAGAAAGTCATCATAAAAATGGAAATGATGCTGTAGTTCAACAATTTTTCTAAACAAAGTATACTTGATTCCAAAAAATTAACATTAAGACTTTGAAAAGTGCCGTCTAAGCAAATTATTTCACACAGCTGACAAATATTTGTTGACGAATATGCTGCTTGGATGTTAGAAGACCTTTCTAAGACTTTTATTTTCGTTATCAAGAACGAAAACAGATTTCTATTCCATCCCCTGTCATGGCTGACCCCCAGCAGAATTTCTATGCTTCGCATCTATGCTCTCATCGTTGAGTTTGCTCTCTATTTTTTGAATTGCTTTTCTAGCTGTCGTATCCGAAAAGGATAAAACATCCTCTACTACGACGAGTATATTGAGCACAACTTCATCGACCACAGTTGCTGCAGCCATAACAACAAAAAATACTCCAAGTATTGCATCGTCTCCAGCGGTAGAAAATTCGACGAACACTGAAATTTTGACAACTGTTGCTGCGAATTCAGAACTCTTCACATCCAATGAAACAGTTATTTTGCTCGAAGCGGGAAATTTCACCGATTTATCTAATTTTACCGCGATCGAAGGTTAGGAAAAGACAAATCGAAAAAGATTATACTCGCACCCATAAATTTACATGGAATTTTCGACCGTCGACTTGATGGCGAGGATCGTTTCTTTACAAAATTGAAATTATCTCTTTGTAAATGACTCATTTTCTTGCCCAATTGCCCACTTCATTATTTTTTTCTATACTTTATTTGGTGCAATACTGACGAGCTTCATTATTTTCTCGCGTTTAACTTTCTTTATTGTCGTTTCGATATGTTACATACGTTTATTACTAATTTTGAGCATTATTATTTGTTATTTCATGTGAAATGTTTTTGACTTCTCGTTTATTTGTGCCTGGAACATCCAATACGTCCAGACCGTTTGTTTGTTAGTAATGCTTTTCCCAAAGCAAGTTGTTCTGTGGGAAAGGACGATGCATACATTGAGAGAAATTTACTGTCGTTGGAACAATCCTGATGCATTAGTGAGCGAAATCTGGCATCAATTTGATTGGTGGAAAAATTTCGTACCTTCAATTTGATTGGCCGAAAAGTTGTGGTCTACTCCTTCCCAACCGTGAGTCCAAGCCTAAGCTTAAACTTAAGACTAAACCCAATCCTAAGCGTAAAACTGAGCCTAAGCCCAGGGGTTCAGCGTTTTTTTGTGCATGGACATTTGTGCCAATTGGCACAAGAGGCCAAAAAAATTTGTGCCTATGGCGCAAAAATTTTTTTCCTACTTAGAACATATACTGAAAACTGCAGAAAAGTTTTTAGGCCGAAATTTTGATAAAAAGTTAACGTTTAATGCATTAATTTTTTGTAAAAATCGTTCCCACCCAACCTATTTTTCAGCTAGCCATGTCAGTGAGATAAAAAAAACTGTAAAGTAGTTCACGACGACTCGAAAAAAAATGGAATGCTGAGAAAATTTAAATTGCTCTAGAAATGTTCAGGAAGTTTAAATTGATTCAATTTTCGACTAACGGATCTTTATGTATTTAAGAACAAGTAAAGACTAAAGACTAGTGAAAATGAAGTCGAAAATTGAGTGAAATTTCGGTCGGGGCAATGTACCACCACCAACAATATCGCATTTTCTATTGGAATGAGTCAAGCACAGAAAGTAAGAATTTCAGTTTTAAATCCGAATGTGACTGAAATTCAGAATTTATTTGCACTCATCATTCATTGACAGCCTATAAACTTTGCTGCAACGATGCTGATACATTGTCCGAAGAGAACTCGTTCGCGTTCGGGTCAAATACGAGTAAATAAAATCATAATCATTGGCTCGGCGCGGAGCACCGCAAATTTTTTGCATTTTAGGCCCCTAAATCGTCTAAAAATCAAGGAAATTTAATGTTTGAACAGCCAAAAATTGTGTGCCAATTGGCACAAACGCTCAAAATTTTTTGTGCCATTTCAAATTTTTTTGTTCCAAAAACCATGTTTTGGCACAAAAAAACACTGCAGGGGTTCTTTTAGCACAGGCCAGATTGCAATGTGCAAGTGCAACTTGGGGAAAAATTTTGGTTGCACAGATAAATTTTTGGTTCCTCACTCAAAAATCAATAAATTTGCTTAATTTCATCCGAAAAACTATCGCAAACTAGTTTTCTTGTATTTCATTCGATTCGCGTCAGTTTTAGACATTTAAAACCTAATTTAAGGTAAAGTGGGGTGACTTTGATTAGGGGCGACTTTGATCAGAGTATGGCATTTTGAACTATTTGAGATCAGCAAGTCATTTTTGTTGTGTAGACAACTTCACAGGTTGTTAGTCTTCATCAAATTCATCAACAAACAATACAGGATCAAACATTTATTCATAATATGTTGATAATTAGAACCCATTAGCACTAACTAGAATGACATTTTCTAACCGCGCATTAGAATAATATGAAAAATTATGAATAAATTGAAACCCGGCACCAAGCTCCGGAAAATTTTCACTTTTTTCCATTTTAGAACGCATAAAAATGCATCTCCGGACAGAAAACCCTATCATCTAATCAAAGAAGCAGTCAGGCCTCAAGTTGCACTGTGCAACTTGGCAGGAAAAAATTGGTTGCACAGCCCGAAATTTGGTTGCTGTGTGCAAAAAAAAACCCTGCCTAAGCCTGAGTGATGACAGATTCCGCTTCGCAATGCTTTCTATCCTGATCAGTCGGTTTTTTGCGTCAAAAAATATGGAATGAAAAGGCACAAGAAATTTTGAACTTCTGTGCCACCTGGCCAATAGAGACACAAACCTTTTAACTGATCGAAGACTAAATCTCTATGTTTTTTTAGGCATTTTAAGGGCTGTGAACGTAAATTTTTCTTTTTTTATCTATCTGGGTACACTACAAACGCAAGCAAATTCCATCGATTTTTTTCTTGGAAGATTTTTTTCACATGAAAACCGAACCCAAAACTTTTTTCCTCATTTCTCTAAAGGTTCCGCATTTCTATAAACGTTCATAATATGGCCACGGATGCTTTTTTCTAGTCGAGTATGCGCAAACATTCTGTCTGATGTTTTTGGAGTCAGTCAGTAAACTTCTAAAACGTGGAAAAAATTGAGAAAATTTTAGTCAAGTCCACTGTTTTTTCCACATTTGCACTATAATGTGAAAAAAATCTGGAATGTGGAAAAATTTTTTGGTGTTTTTCCACAAATGTGGAAGAAAAATTTGGGACTTTCATATTCATACCTGTAAAGAGGTCCGACCAGTTATGGGGCCGGGGGTAAACCCGAAATTTTGGGGGGAGGTCGGAAAAAGTTGAAATTTTTTTCCAAAAAAGGCACTTTTTTGCCAATTTTTTCAAGTCTGGGGGATTGGGTAGTTGGGTACAGGGTTGGCCAAGTTGGGGGGTCTCCCCAACCCAACCCCCCACCCAATTACAGGTATATGGGCTAAATTTTATAAATTGGTTCCCGGCCTTCAGCCCGATTATTGTATATGGGTTGTCTGTTAATTTTGAGCATAGATTTCTGTGACTAGTGAGTAGAGATTTATTTTTGCTTTAAATTTTTTTTCGGGGTTACTGTGGGTGCACATGTTTAGCTTCCGGCGTCGGCGGGTGCGCAGGTGGTGGACGCGGCGGAAAGTAGCGAGAAAAGAACATAAATTTACATAGATTTATGTAGCCACCGTTTCGCGTGTTTTTGGTTATTTATTATTACTGGAAAATTTTTATAGAAGCGTTGCCGCCTATCGTCTTTGTTATACATATTTTTAGTATTTGCATTGACGGCATCGTTTTGTTTTCCCAATACAGCCTTAGACGGTAACTTGTATTGTTTTGTGAGCGTAGTGGAAAGAGATTTTAAGTTTAAGAGTGGAGACTTGGGTAGGAGCTCCTAAGGTATGTGTCAGGGTGTTCTGCCTGAGGTTTGGTGAAGTACTGGAGTGTATCTGGTGAACCGTGTGGGAGAGTTTTGGTTTGTTGTATTTTGTTAGCCTGTGGTCAGAACTGTTGCAGCTTCCTTTGTATAAACCCAAAGGCCAGTTACATCATCCTCTACCCACAGCAGCCTAACATTCTCCTTAGGCTGAGGCTTAGTGTACAGCAGCTGCGCCCTTCGGGCGCAGCACTGTTGAGGCTCTTCCAAATGGAGTTGTTTGTTAAAATAGTATCAAGGGTCTTAAAGGAATAATAGTGTTTAAACTTCCTGCTGAAATAGTGTAGTGGTAAACGCATCAAGTCCATAGGCTGGTGGACCAGGTTCGATTCTTGAAGTAGGTGGGATTTTTCTGTAGTGACAAGGACTATGTGAGATGAGTGTAGATTTTATGCAAATGAGTTCCTGAATGCCATGAGCGCCTAAATTTTCGAACTGATCTGGATAGCTGGCATCTTGAGTGGTCCAAAAACGCCAGTTTGGACCATAATTTTATAAGAGAACCGACTTGTCAAAAAATTCCGATGAAAATTATTAAAGAATAAATGGTAAATGAAAGTAGACATGCTAAAAGCCGCGCCTGAGCTTGGTAATAAATAATAATGCTTATTAAAGTTACGGAAAATTTTGAGATTTGGACCTCTTAAAATGCACCAGAATGCATCTTTTCGATATGAACATACCTGGGAATTTTTTTACAAGTCGGTTCCCTTCCAAATTATGGACCAAACTAGCATGCCTACTTTCTTTTACCGTATCATTTCATGTTTAATTGGCAGTCTTGAATATTAAATCTTTATATTTAATGAAGATCCGCATTTTTTCCTTCATAGATTTTTTGAGAAAGATCAACACGTCAACTTTCTAAACTTTTTGAATCGCTTGTTCCTTTCTTAAAGTTAATTCAATTCAAAAGCTTCATGGAAGTATTTTTGGAAAATTTCTACGCTTCTGAGACTCATAGCTTCTTGGCTAAATTTATGAAAAGTCACCAACAAATTAGTGGTTTTAAAATTTTTCGTATGATAAATTTCTAGAAATTACGATTTATAAACATAAAATTTAAATCTAATTTTTGAGATATATGTTCAGAATGGTTATTAGAATACAAAAACATTTAAATAAAGCGTTTATGAGCATTTTCAAGCGAAAAAACGAGAATTTTGAGACGAAAACTTAATTTCAAAAAATTTTCCACATGTGGAAAAAAATTTGACCTCTTTCCACATTTTTAGGAAAAAGTTCGTGGGAAAAAAACAGTGGTCAAGTCAGTCAAATCGAGCTGATGAACTATACATTGGTGTTCTACAACATTTGAACGTATATTAACGATAGATTTATCATTAATTCATTTGCTATTAACATTTCTGTGATTCCGATAAAAGTTATCGACCTATTTTTTATTAAAGTTTCGGATTTTCATTTTCTAAAACGCTGGAAAATCAATCTTAACAACGGTGAGAAAAAATTTAAAATAAACTATCAATGACTGATGTAGGATAAGAAATTCTAAACTTTTGTTTGTTTTACTTTGAACTGAAATTATTATTTTTAGTGTTTGATTAAAATAGAAAAAGTGACATTGTTGAAACAATTTTTCGACCAATAATTCATCTAGAAATAAGCAGTTATATACCTCTTTAATCATTACATCTTTGTTAAAAAGAAAGTCGTGGCTGAAAATGAAGGGAAAATGTAACTTCGTGAACAATTCTAATTCTATAATCCTTGCAACATTCCGTTTCTTCTTGAGTCATTGTTTGACAGTTCTTTTCACCTCGCTAACATTATGAAAAATAAAATGCTCACGGATTTTACGTGCGTATACACCAAATGCGGTAAAAGAAGCTTTAATTAGATTTTTATCAAAATTTCAGTCAAAAACCTTCTCCCAAATGTCAGTATGTTTTTATCGAAAAAATTTTTTGTGAAATTGGCACAGATTTGCCTCTCGTTCCAATTGGCGCAAATGTCCGTGCGCAAAAAAACACTGAATTGTGTATCATCTCAGCAGCTGGTTGTTAATGACTGATAAATGGATATAAATTTTCTTTTTTCGTATTTAATTCAAATAGAAAACTTGATATCGTTGGCTTAACACGGTATTTCGATCGGCCAAAAACTTACACTACTCTCGACTTAATTTTCCTCAGGCCTAAACAGGCATAGACATCCTCAGTTCAATCTTTACATCGTTCTTAGAAAGAATTTCGTTGCCGAAGATTGAAGGAAAATATAAATTTCCTGAACAATTCTTTTGAAATATTTAAATTCTCGCAGCATTCTATTTTTATTTGGATCATGAATCGTTTTCTCGCTGTTTCTCTTATCTCACTTACGTTACACTGACGTAATAACTAATCACTGAGCTTGGTTTTTTTACACTTAGCAACCAATGGACTGTGCAACTAAATCTTTCCTGCCAAGTTGCACAGTGCAACTAAAGGCCAAACGATCCTTCTAATCAAGTTGCAGGGTGCCTGAAAGTGCGTTTGTATGCTTTCTAAAACAGAAAATACTGAAAATTTTTCGGCTCTTCACGCCGAATGTTAAATCATATTTTTTTGATTATTATTTCTGTTGTGCGATTGGAAAATCTCCTAGCTTATGCCTCTAGTCATGGAGGAAAAAACCGAAAAACCGTTTTTCTCGAATTTTCACATAACCATAGTAGATGTGGGAAGAAACTGTGTCACATTTTTCGCGGGTCGCATAGAGGCATATAGCAAACAAATCAAAAAAATCATTGGTCAAGTTTTGGCGGAGCCAGAAATGATAAGGCGGAAGTTTAAGTTACATTGTGCTAGTTACCAGCACAATGGTATAAGTTTGGCCGGTCATAACTTTAGGACATCCATATCACTGCTTTACACTGATAAGCACAGCAAATGATTTACAAAAAAAACACAGGGATTCACAGTTTGATCATTTGATCCTGATTCACAATGAAAGTAAAGTACGAAGCAACTTGTATCAAGCAAGTCTACTCAGCCCAAGTTTTTTCTAGTTTTTAGAATTATTTCGAATGGAATTCTTTTCTGGCCTTAATATTTCTTCAAAATTGAAATCTGTTCAAGACTGGAATTTTATACAAGTTTTGTGGCCATGGCTGAAGCGAGAAAGACTCAAGCATTCTGGCGTTCTAAATGCACCAAGTATCACTTTTTATCTGACTCGTTCTCCATCGAATTCCCCTCCCCCTCCTATTAAACTCCTCAGTATGCCACTGAGTGGAATGAGCTTATGCAGAGGTCCCCAAGGTCAGATTTTTCAGGTAGGGGTAAAATTGAAAATTTGCAGGGGTAGTGTAGCTAAACGTCCACTAAACACGTCATTTTGTCTCAAAATTAGGTAGCCAGTGATCGATTTTAAGGACTTTAGGTAAGGGTAATACCCCCCTCATACCCCTCACCATGGGGCGCTCTGAGCTTATGTAAATTTTATGTTTCAACTTCTAGGATTTCGGTTGCAGAAGTTTATCAAGCATTTTCAGCTGTCTAACATACCTTGTCATAAACCATTGAATCTGGAATCAATTACAACTGGCGGTGAAAATATCAGCAATCACCCCAATCTAGTCGTTCACTACATGGCCGATCTTTGATGCCATGCTTGAAGCAGGTCATCTGTGCAATGGAACTGGATAGTTTGCTAAAATATGACCAATAATCGTTTCGTCAAGATTATTTTTTAAAGCAATAAAAACAGCAGCAGGGAGCGATTGAGGTTGATGTTTGCTCAATACAGTTGATATTTTACTGGATGATTTGCTCTGAGTTTTCAGGGAATTCATCAAGAAAACATGAATGAAAAAATCGACATTATTTTTTTACCAGCGCAATATAATGAAGTTGTTGCGCAATTTTTTAGCCCTTGAAAGTTTTAACTTTAATTTATGATGAAAACTGTGTCGCCACGCGGAACTATCCGCTCCGCCGTTATCAACAGCGGAAAAACTTTCAACGCGCTAAATTCTAGTCAAAAAATTTCGTCGAATTGCCTATTGACTACCAATTTCTTACGGGGAAATAAAGAACTTACGCCTAACCCTACTCGATCTTATAGCATCTTCAGACAAAATTTTTACCGATCTGCCGTTGCTCTTAAAAGGTAATCAAATAACTCAGACTTGTGGCTTTCTAGTCGAAAGTTTTACTGAATTTCGTATGGAGCCACTCATTTTTTCACACATGTAATTAAGGAGTATCGAGGACCATCTGGCTCTTGCGAAGAATCCTCGACTGTATGTAAGGCAAAAACTCAAAAATATCTATTTCTTGTAGATAATGATCGTTTTTGAATAAAAATGTCAATAAGATATATATTTTCGGGTCTCGGCACCGAAAAATCAAATTTGTATGGTTTGTAGACAACAATTACTACTTTTTTGAGCTGTTTGCTTTTTTGGCGAAATATCGAAATTTCCCCTTCAACGATCCTTCCTAAGTATGTACTGCTGACCACTTATCAATACGCCTTCTATAAAAATCTCGACTTCCCGTCAACCTTCAAATTCCTTTACATTATGCATATATTGTATCTATTTCAGTGCTGGATCTGCTGGAAAATGCATATCTAACGTTTATAGAAATGATGCCGCCCCTGGAATTTCCATCATTCGTTATTATTCTAATGGTATGTATACATGTTTAGATTTGATGAGTTCTCCAAATATTTAATTGGTTACTCCAATATTGTTACAATAAATTTGATAATATTTATAAATCAAATATGCGTAACTTTGTGCTTCTTCCGAGATTTGTGTGAACTTTTTTCAATATTTTTTTGTATTTGCTATTTAGATGGTCTGCCGCATCATAAAAAAATTCCGTTGCCGGCGTTGAGTCCGACCATGGAAATGGGTACGGTAGTCAGTTGGAAGAAAAAAGAAGGCGACCAGTTAAGCGAAGGAGACTTGTTGTGTGAAATCGAAACCGACAAAGCTACAATGGGTTTCGAAACTCCCGAAGAAGGTGTTTTGGCCAAAATTTGCATCGCGGAAGGAACCAGGGACGTTCCTATCGGCAAAGTGAGATTTTTTATGTTTTTGGTCTCGTAGCAGAGAAACTTTTTGTCTATAATCATATTTTTGGGAAATATCTTTTTAGTTTTTCATTTTTCAGATTTCAGAATGTTTTCTTGATAACTTTCGTTTTCATTCATTACTCGGCAAAGCTAAATTATACTTTTTATGTCACAAAGTTGTATAATTGTTTTTTGACTAAAACTATTCTCAGCTTCTATGTATCATCGTCGATAAATCGGAAGATATAGCTGCATTCAAAGATTTTAAAAGCGACGAAGCTATTGTGTCGAAGCCTGTCGCCGCCGCTGCTGCTCCGACACCGCAAGTTCAAGTTCCACCACCACCGCCGCCGCCTCCAACACTGGCGGCAGCGGCACCACCGCCAGCGTCGACCGGCGCACCAGTTTTACCGCCGGCTTTGGGTTCGATGACTCGCGGCGCCGCAACGCCGTACGCGAAAAAATTGGCCGCCCAGCGGGGTGTAGATATACAAGTAAAAATTATCGATTATTAGTTTCTGGCTGAATAATTGTTTCTATGGCTTTTTATTACCTATTCTGAAAATTTTGAATCGTCTTGTTTCTGAAATAACTATTGTTCGTAAAGCCCCAAGAACGCTTGTGTCGAAAATTATTTCCTAATTATGATATTTTCTCCAGATAATAAAATAAGCTATAACAGAAGCCGAAATTTTCGCATGAGACATTGACTAATTTCTTCGTCAGAAATATTTAACTTTACTTTCGATGACTTACAATACCAAATATTCGATTTCGTAAAAATGGTTTTTTCGCATATTTTGTGCCAATCTCCTTCTATTGTAACGCAATTCTGCCGATGCGGATATGCTTATTTTCTGTTTTTTAGTCTCTACAAGGTAGCGGTCCAGGGGGCCGAATCTTGGCGACGGACGTCACAGCAGCACCGATGAGCGGCGCGATGGCTACTCCTACCTTCACAACTCCCGGTGTTCCACCCACTCCCCCGCCGTCCACTGTGCCACCCGTAATACCGCCAAGAATGCAACCGGAACCGGGTACCGCCTACGTCGACATACCTTTGAGCAACGTTCGTCGGGTGAGAGTTGACTTCTGTGATAACTAGACCGAAAAAGTCATTCCGATTTATACATTTACGTTTAAGGTTATCGCTAAACGTCTATTGGAAGCTAAGCAAACGATTCCACACTACTATTTGAGCGTGGACATTGTTATGGACGAGTGTTTAAAGTATGTCGAAACATTCCATTTATACTGAATTGTAACGTTGAATTTGTCAAATCTTCAAAAAATTTGTGAAAAATGCATGGATAATTGAGGAGTGCATATCAGAACATCAATAAAATCAAATTTTTTGAATATCAAAACGACAGAATTTTTTCCGAAAATTTTTAAGTCTGTCCTTTATCCCATTTAACGAACGACCCGTACGATACAATATTGATTCCGGACTACTTACCAAAATTTCTACTTTTCACCGTTCTCTTAAGTTTCCGTGAAAATATATTGCGCTCTTACATGTGTGGATGAAGCAGGATTTTTTTAGCACAAGTCCCACTAGCAAAGGCACTATTTTTCCTAAATTTGTATTGCTTTTTCTTAGCATTTAGGACAGGCCCAACTTTTTTAACACCGGCCGAAAAATCCTGGGGTAAGGTTTTTTGTAGACAAGGCAGACAAACCTTATTGATTCATACGGTACCAGCCGGCTCATAAGTTTGATCGCCGACGTCCCCAAGATCCATTTTTCAGGTTTAGGTAAAGTTGAAAATTTTCGGGGGTTGTGTGATCAATTTTTATGACGTTAAGTAGAGGTAATACCCCTCATCATGGCCGTGCGCGAGGGGGGGGGGCGGGGGCGGCCGCCCCCCCCCCCCCATTGAGGCAGTAACTCTAAACCGAAAACATGCGTTTTGGTGGACTTTAAAAGGTCAAAATCTCAAAATTTACCGGCGCTTCGCGCCGGTCATGGGTATAATTATAACTATATTCTATCAGGCGCGGCCGTTAGCATATCTACTTCGACTTACTAATTAGTGATCAACAGTTTCTATCAATCAAGTTAGCTCGTTTCATTTTCTAATCGTTTACAGTCAATTATGTCGCCGAAAATAGAGATTTTTCATCAAGTCTCTCAATTTTTTCTCTCGATGATTGGAATTTTTTTAACGTTTGCAATCTGAACTTTTGCGTTTATTGAAGGTGGAAATTGAAGACATTACTCTAGAACGCGATTTCAAAACATTTGTTCACGAATTATCTGATGGAGAGATTTATTTTTCAGCGTTTTAGAATACAAAAACCCGAAAATTTTTCCGGCGCTACGCGCCGGAATGGGAGGCAAATTACGCTTCATCAGTCTGATTTTAATTTATTTCCCAACGTTATGAAAGTTCATTTTCCAGCGTTTTAGAAAGTGAAAATCAAAAAATTTTTCCGGCGCTCGGCGCCGGACCATTCTATAGAACACCAATATATTCTTCATGAGCTCATTTTGACTAACATAACCAGAATTTTCTAAATTTTTTTCCTCGTTTTTGCAGGTTTCTGACTACAAATACAACAAAATTCTTGGGTATACTCCTAAAATGCATAAAAAAGGATCCGTAGCCACATTATAAACGTTTTTAAAAATGTGGAAAATTTTTGGAAAATGAGGAAAAAAATTTTGGGTCCGGTTCTCATGTGGAAAAAATCTTAGAGGAAAAAAACGGTGATGCACTCAGTATATCCGCGTGAGATCAACATTTTCTGGGGCTATTCAGTGAAAAAATCTAGTCCGCCCCCCCCCATGAAAAAATCCTGCGCACGGCTGTGCCCTCATACCTCTCCCTATGGGGCAGTCTAGTTGGTTGGTTCCTGAACCCTTTCTCTATTTGCAAAGTCACGGGGGGTTTGTGTGCAGCAAGGCTTATACCGCATGCCCTCATATCAGAAATAAAATAAATGCAAAAAAGTTGATTTTTGACCTGATAACAGTGTCTATACAATATACATTATTTAAGAGGTATTAGAAGAAATTTGGCCAAAAATTGTACAGTTATGTATCCGATGTTATTATTTGTTGTGTACCGACAATTATTATACCATAAAATATATTTATAGTTATTGTTAGAAAGATTGATCTGGTGCAATGCAACGAACTTGGTACCAAACTTACCTCATCCAGTACCAAGTTGCATCTCCATCTAGTTATACCTATTATCCAGTTATGGAAGAAGATAAACGTATGTGAATCATTTGGGGAAGCTGGTCAAGGCGATGGAAAAAGGCGAATTTGGGCCCCAATGTTTTTCAGAAATATGTCCTCTAGTTCCAAAGTCCATAAGACGGCCAATTTTCGCTTTTTTTCGGTCAAATTGACTATTTTTAGCCGCAAATCGGTACTTTTCAGATTCTCGTCTTGTGAGTGTTGGAATTCCATGAACAGCCGCCCTGGGCTAGACATTCCTGTAATTGGGGTGAACTGCTATAAGAACTCCCCAGATATCGTCGAACATATGACGTGCCGTATGTTGACCCCATCTCAAGATTTTCCAGTCATTTGGCTGAAATGGGCTAGCCATAGAAACCCCTTCTTTTTGGTCAACAAACTGAAAAATGTCCATTTTTTTTAAATACATAATATCTTTAAATTTTTTCAGACAAAAATGATTACTTTTTGAACCGTTTTTGGGACTTTTTTATGCGAAAAAATCAAAATTTCTCTCCTCGAATGACCCTCCCTTAGGATTTCGTACAATCGATGATCTATAAAAATCGACATGAGGGTTTTGTTTCGCGTCTGCCGCTCCAGGGTATTCAGAGACCGCGGTACCCTCTCCTAGGGAAGTCTCATATTGTCATTTTTCTACCCCAAAGTGATGTATCGTATATATTTCTTGATAGGTACAAAATTAGATAAACTTTTCGAAGGATTAATTTTTTATGTTTTATTACGTATATTCATATAGTTCACAAAGTCCTTGCTGAATCTTTTATATAAGTCTCTTCGTTTCAGATTAAGAGAAAAATTGAACAAACTCCTCGAAAGCGAGAAGCAAAAATTGAGCGTCAACGATTTTGTTATCAAAGCTTCGGCTTTAGCTTGCGCTCAAGTTCCCGAAGCGAACAGTTTTTGGATGGATTCTTTTATTAGACAAAATTATAACGTTGACGTTAGCGTCGCCGTTCAAACTGATACGGGGCTCATCACACCGATTATTTTCGATGCTCATACAAAAGTACGTAAAAAAGCCTACAAACAAAGAACAATTCCTTTTTTGGCTGTATAAATTTGAATTTCAATTTTTTTCCAAAACTTTGTGGCTTAATTACTGAGACGGAAAGGTTGTTAAATCTTAAATAAATCATTTAATGATTTTTTATCAATATTTCCAGCAGTTCTATTTTATGGTTTAGTCTATTATTGTCTCATAACACACTTTTCGTTTCAGGGTTTAGCAGCAATAAATCGAGAAGTCGTTGTGTTGGCCAAAAAAGCACGAGAAGGGAAGCTACAACCAGCAGAATTCCAAGTAATTTTTTCTATACTAGGCTGTGGGCAATGTAAGCAATGGAGGATCATGATATTTTAAAACGTTCAGAAAATTATAGCATAAGAAACAAACTACAATATTCAAAAGATTTCGATTATAATTTGTCTATTTCCCACAGGGTGGCACATTCACCGTTTCTAATTTGGGTATGTTCGGTGTTAAAAACTTTTCCGCTATCATAAATCCGCCACAATCGTGTATTTTGGCCGTCGGATCTAGCGAAAAACGTCTGATACCAGATCCGGATGCCAAGTAGTACTCTTTTTCTCTTCTTGAATATGCCAGTCGACTTGGTACGCAAGTTATCGTTTCAGCTACAAAGAAGTGTCGGTGATGAGTGTTACGATCAGTTGTGATCATAGAGTGGTTGACGGAGCTGTCGGTGCCCGTTGGTTACAACATTTCAAGAAGTTTTTAGAAAAACCGCATACGATGTTGCTCTAAATAATACGCGTGAAACCTGTGAGATTGCTCCCGGAGAATGATCAGTCGAAAAGCTTTAAAACTATCGAACGAATCGGATACTTTTTAGTGGAACTTCTTCACAGTTTTTATCACTATAAAATGTTTTTTGGACTGAAAGTATCATTTTGATCAGCGTGGCGTCTAAATTCTGTTCTGCGAAGCAAATTTTATGTTCATCGATACAGAGCAAAGTGGAAATACATTTTAAGGATATTGTTTTTGTCCCGTCATCGCTCTCCTGGGTAATACGTTATTTTTAAAATCAGTCATAACTTATAAAACGAGTTTATTCATTTTTGTCGATGACTTTATACAAAGAGTTGGTATTTTAGTCTTCTCTGTTCATCTTTAGCTGTTTTCGTGATAGAACTTGCGCTTTTAGTAGATGTATTATTTACGTTGTTAGTTACGGCGTTATCACGATGTGGGTAACGAATTTTTCACATTAAAATGAAATGTCATTCGTGTGGAATGAATAAATAGCTTGTATTGTGTCGTTGTCTCAGAGGAAGAAAACCAAGTGTTAACGGCTGCTATTTGTAACAGAAAGCGCAGCAACTACTGTGTACAAATTCTCGAAATCTTCCGTTCCGGCAAGATTCAGCCCCCCGTGGTCAGTGTTTTTTTTGTGCCAAAACGTGGTTTTTGGAACAAAGATATTTGGAGTAGCACAAAAATTTTTGAGCGTTTGTGCCAATGGGCATAAATTTTTTGACTGGTCTGAGGCTAAATTTGCATGAGTTTTGATCATTTAAGGGGCTGAGAACGCAAAATTTTCTCGGCGCTTTGCGCCGGGTCAGTGTTCTTTTTTGTGCACGGACATCATACCTAACATGGTTAACCATGTACCCAACATCATCCAACCCCCCCTTCCCGGTTTGGAAAAAATGATTTGCAAAAAAATGTATTTTTTGGTCTTTTTCGGGAAAAATTTCGACTTTTTTCTACCCCCCGCCCCCCAACAGTGTTTTTTTTGTGCCAAAACATGGTTTTTGGCACAAAAAAAATTTGGAATGGCACAAAAAATTTTGAGCGTTTGTGCCAATTGGCACAAAATTTTTGGCTGGTCAAACATTAAATTTTAAATTTCCTTGATTTTTAGACGTCTAAAGGGCTGAAAATGTGAAAAATTTTCGGCGCTTCGCGCCGGGTCATCGAATATAATATTTTCTATTTCTATAGTTGACCCGAACGCGAACGATTCATCTTTGAACAGTGTATTAGCATCGTTGCAGCAAACTCTATAGGCTGTCAATGTCAACGACTGATGGATGAAAAGAAATTCTGAATATTCTCTGTCCATTCCATTTAGTCAAATTCGGATTTAAAACTGAAGTTCTCACTTTTTGTGTTTGATTGATTCAAATAGAATAATAGAAAAATCGATATCGTTGGTAATGGTACAATGTTTCGATCGAAAATTTACACAATTTTCGACTTTATTTTCTCTAATAGTCTTAACATTGTTGTTAAATATATCTTACCTAAAGATATTCATATTCGTAGTCAAAAATTGAATCAGTTTGAATTTCCTGAACAATTCTAGAGTTATTTAAATTTTCTCAGCATCCATTACTTTTTGAGTCGTCGTGAACTATTTTCCCACACAGTTTTTTCTTATCTAATTGACATGGTTAGCTGAAAAACAGGTAGGGCACGATTTTTACAAAAAAGTAATGTGTAAAACGTTAACTTTCCATCAAAATTTTTGGCCTAAAACTTTTCCGCAGTTTTCAGTAGCAGAAAAAAAATTTTTTGTGCCATTGGCAGAAATTTTTTTGGCCTCTTGTGCCAATTGGCACAAATGTCCGTGCACAAAAAAACGCTGGTTACAACAGTGTTTTTTTTGTGCCAAAACATGGTTTTTGGCACAAAAAAATTTGGAATGGCACACAAAATTTGAGCGTTTGTGCCCATTGGCACAAAATTTTTGGCTGGTGAAACATTAAATTTCCTTGATTTTTAGACGTTTTAGAGGCTGAAAATACAAAAAAAAATTCGGCGCTTAGCGCCGAGTCAATGAACATAGTATTTCCTGTAATAACCCCAAAGTTAAGTATTATATAAACGATTTTCTGATTCCTACTGTTTCAGAGATGAAGGATCCTGGTGCTATGTTCAATGAAAAATTGTCAACAACTGCCCACCGTAATTATGTGGTTAAAAAAGCATCTAGGATGGCAAATTTGATTTTAAAATGTTTTCACTCCAACTTCAATGAATTAAAAATCAGGGCTTTTAAATCCTATGTTCTCCCTATTCTGGAATATGGTTCACCACTCTGGAATCCTTGTCTGGTCGGGGATACATTGGTAGAAAAAGTTCAACGAAGGTTTACAGAAAGACTTTTTGGATGTAAAGATTAAAGCTATAAGGAGCGCCTCAACAAAGCTGGCCTTGATAACCTTGCATTTAGACGTACGTGTATCGACTTATCTTACATGTTCTTAATTTTGAAATTTAAAGTTATTCCACCCGACTTATTTTTCACTTTGAGTCCATTCAATTATCGCGCGTCTAACTTATTTAAATTGTATAAATCGAAATATAACTCTAATGCTTTAAAACATGATTTTTGCTCGCGAAATATTGATGTTTGGAATTCCCTACCCAATGATATCATTCATTCGAACAATATGCCCTGTTTTCGGTCTAAATTGAGTTGTTTTTTAAAGCTCAATTTGCAGGTGCTTTTGTCACATCTATGAGCTTTTCTGTATTAGTCGTATTTACTCTTGTATTTATTTGCATTTAATAAATTTCTTTCTTCTTCTTCTTCTTCTATATTTGACCCGCCCGAACGCGAACGATTTCTCACTGAACAGTGTATTAGTGTCGTTGCAGCACATTTTATAGGCTGTCAATAATGACTGATGGATGAATGAGAAGAAATTCTGAATATTCTCTGTTAATTCAGTCAAATTCGGGTTCAAAACTGAAATTCTTACTTTTTGTGTTTGATTTATTCACATAGAAAAATCGATATCGTTGGTAATAGTACAATATTTCGGCCGAAAATTTACACAATTTTTAACTTAATTTTCCCTAGTCTTTACAGTGTTGCTAAATGTATCGATAATTCATATTCGTCGTAAGTCGAAGTGAATCAATTTGAACTTCCTGAACAATTCTAGAGTTATTTAAATTTTGTAAGCATTCCATTTCTTTTAGAGTTTTCGTGAAATATTTTCTTGTACAGTGTTTTCTTATCTGACTGAAATGGTTTAGCTGACAAATAGGTTGAGGAGCACGATTTTTCCAAAAAATTAATGCATTTTAAACGTTAACTTTTCATCAAATTTTTGGCGTAAAAATTTTTCGCAGTTTTTCAGTATGTTTCTAATAGAAAAAAATTTTTTGTGCCATTGGCACAAATTTTTTTAGCCGTTTGTGCCAATTGGCACAAATGTCCGTGCACAAAAAAAAAACGCTGCCCCCCAACTGGTCGGAGGTCTTACAGGTATGACGGACATGCGTGCTAATTGGCAATTGGCTTGGCACAACAAGTCATATACTAGTAGGTAATATTATATCATACCTGTAAGACCTCCGACCAGTTGGGGGAGGGGTAGATACAAAAAAGTCGAAATTTTTCCCAAAAAAGGCCAAAAAACATACACTTTTTGCAAATTTTTTTAATTTTTTCCAAACTGGGGGGAATTGGATGAATTTGGGTACATGGTTGGGCCAAGTTGGGGGGGAGGGTCCCCCAACCCCCCCCCCCCAAGTACAGGTATGTATTATATTTATGGAGTTGGCGCTCGCGAAGCGCCGCAAATTTTTTGCATTCTCAGTCCCTCAAAACGTCTAAAAATCAAGGAAATTTAGTCTTTGATCAGTCAAAAATTTTGTGCCAGTTGGCACAACAAACGCTCAACATTTCAAATTCTCAAAAAACTCAAAAAAAAAATTCGCTCAAGATTTCGAATTTTTGTGTGCAAGAGACCATGTTTTGGCTTTTTAGGGGAAGGTGGAATTTTCTTAACTTCTCCTTAACATAAAATCAGTTCGATAGCTTCATGGAAGTAGTCTTCGGAAAATTGTACTCTTCCACTCATATCTTTTCGGCCAAGTTCATGAGAGTTAATGGATAAATTACTGTTTTCAAGATTTTTCAGATTATAAAATTCTGAAAATTACGACTTTTGAACACAAAATTCGAATATAATTCTTGGAATAAATGTTTGGAAAATTGGTTTTCCAGCGTCGCCGAATGTCAATACACAAAAAAAATTTCCGGCGCCTTGCGCCCGAAACGGAACGAGTATATTTTAGCTGAAATTCTCAAATTTCTTAAATTTGGGCTTATTCAAGTAGTTTGACACTTGAGAAAGCCAACCAGCACATTTTCAAAGCGCGGAATGGCCCTCCAGAAAAATCCTGCCCACATCAAGAATCGAATCTGGTCCACCAGACTATGGACTTAATGCGTGTACCACTACACAATTTCCCCAGAAAGTATCAACACTATATTCCTCTAAGACCCTTGATACTATTTAAACTAACAATTTCATTTGGAAGAGCCTCAACAGGGCTGCGCCCTTCGGGCGCAGCTGCTGTACCTTAAGCCTAAGCCTAGGGAATATTTTAAAGGAAAACTACTCATTAATCACAGAAATCGATTGTCTACTCATTAATCACAGAAATCGATGAAAATCGAAATTATTGAAATACTAAACTCAAATTAGATTTCCAAATTCGTTGACTTTCGACAATAAAGGGTAACATTTCCAACTCCAACATGGTCTGAAAATTTGCATAATATATATAAAATTCTGAAGATAGTATATGTAAATCTTATGGCAAAATACCCTGCAGAATTTGAACCGGTCGTTCAAATTTCGTCATTTTTTCTTTCCGCGCTTCTATTTTACCAGTAATAATTGAAAAATAACTATTTATGGTATAAACGGTAGGTAAACTCATTTCAGGCGCTTCGCGCCCGAAATGAATTTAACCCGCGGAAACATTGACATCTTTTTTGAGGTTTCATTTGTCATCATAGAGAACTTAACCATCAATTTATTATCTAATGCAAAGTCATATGCTATTGGATAGTTTTCTACAAAGTTTGTTCCACAATGCTTGTAAATTAGACTTGAAACTCTAAAATTTCAATTTTTTTCTCAATTTTAATGAATTCACGGCATTTTTTGAGTTATAAATAAAATTTGAAAATTACACTGATTTGGTTATTAGTCTTTGGCCATGACATAGGAGAACACAGGTTACTTATTTTACGTATTTTTTCCATGTACAAATGAGATATCGGCTACCGTTTGTACATGTACAAATGGGTCATGTACAAAAAAACCCTGCGGTGAACAACAGGGTGCACGAGTCACTAGGTGACATCATTTAACATGCACCCCCTAAATACTTATCGAAATTCATTTTCGCGATTTTGGATTGAAAGATGTGCAAATTAGGTGATGATACTAAGTCTTGCGGCAAACTATTCCATAATTCGATATATCGATTTGAAAAGTCAAACTTGGTAACGTTTAGTCTCGATGGGTTTAAAATTTATTTATATTCATTGATATTCGAGTATTGTTTTGATTCAGTGTGAAAAAAATTGCTAGGTTTAAACTAGAGGTCCCATTAATTATCTGGAACATCATACATCGAGAAAAATGTAGCCGGCGTAATTCGAGACGCTGAAGATTAAGACGAGAGAGACGCTGGTCATAAGATAAGCCACTATTTAAACCAACAATTTTACGGGTAAATCTTCTTTGAACGTTTTCAAGAGAATCTATATCACAGGCATAAAATGGATTCCAGACCGTAGAACAGTATTCAAGAATTGGTCGAACGTAGGTCTTAAATGCTCAAGAAAGGATAGATTTATCCCTAGAGAAGAAAGATTTGAGGATTAGATTAGCTCTTGAGTGTGCTTTTCTAGATATATCATTATAGTGATCTTTGAACAACACTCCAAAATCTCTTATGTATGTTACATTGACAGGTAAATTTTGGTCTAGGAAAATCTAATTATTAGGATTATGATTTCCCAAATACAAGACACAACATTTTCCTGCTGAGATCCCCAGCTGCCAGGATTGAGACCAAATTGAAATGTTGTCTAAGTCTTTTTGTAAACTTTTAGAATTTGAAGAAAGACTAAAGAGTTTTACGTCATCAGCAAAGCACGTAATTTTTAAGTTTGTCATCCACTGTAATACGTATTTTGATCATTTATTTACTCATTCTCTTATTTGTGTAAATATAAACTCAAGTGTCGATTATAGTACAGAGCGTGGATTCATCGAAATTTTGAAGTAAACAATTATTACAGCCTGACGTATTTTTTGAACTTTAGTTGCGTATTTTTCGAACGAATTCGTTTATTTTCATCGGACTATAAGTCTTATAAGCTCTTATCAGACATCGTTTCCTGCTTGAACAAAAAAAAAACACACGAAAAAAACGCGAAACAATTCACAAATTAGCTAAAAACTGCAAAGGCATCAATTAATATGAATATCATCTAAAATATTTACTAGCAGGAGCAAAACAGCCTTCAGATGCAAGAACAAGTGCTTAAAAATGTTCTTGCCTTCTTTAAAATGCGAAAAAATTGTTGTCCAATGTTAGGTAGACAGTGTCCAATGTTTGGTAAAACAATGTGGAATAAAACCTCGATATTTAAAGCATTTTCACTTAAATCCATGTAGATATTCCGGTAAAGCACATAAAATAACTCAGAAAAAGTAGCTGTAGTGGCCGGCCATGTAACATTGGATAAATAAAGCTCTCACCATCCAAATTTTCGATATTTCTCGGGCCGAGGCGCAAAAACGACGATTATTAAGAAAAATTAAATTAATAATTCAAACAGCATATTCTTATAAAAGGAATGTTTCTTAACCTGAATGTGCAAACATATTTACTCGAAGATCAATGTTCATTCCGATACAGCACTTCGGAAAAAAATGTCCAATGTTTGCATGTGTCCAATGTAACGCGTTTTACCCTATTCATTACGCAGAGCGCCGAGAAAATAGATATTTTTGACAATTTTTTTGTTTTAAAAAATTGACATTTTTTAGTATTTTTCCAATCAAAAGTGTAGCGGTCCCTATGACTACCATATGGGTAGTCATAGGATTAGAAAATCTTGGGGAGAGAGTCGCCCGATGGCTAGCTATATGGCCGACGATTTTTTTTGGGTAGGGGGGTTGAGCACTTCTCCCCCAATTACATGTATTCTCTCAGTCAACCCTGCATCCGATGCACCAGTGCACCACTATACATAATTTTGCTTCTAAATAATCTTTATGTAAAATTTAAGATTGTGTTTCTGAATCGTCTTGTAAAAAGCCCATGCAAGAGCCCAGACTACCCCATAGAGGGGGGTATGAGGGGGTATCACCCCTACCTACAGTCCTCAAAATTCATCACTGGTTTCCTAATTTTGACCCAAAATGACTTGTTTGCTGGACATTCAGGTACATTACCTTCCTCAACTTCACCTCTACCTGAAAAGTCTGACCTCTCAAGAGTACGAGCAACATTAAATCGATGTGTTGTTTGAAGAATTCATTGAACATTTCAATTCAGCAATAATGTGCAATTCAAAGCTATAGCTTCGGGATTTTTACCGATCATGACTGGGCGGATTACGGTTCCAGCAGCTTCCGTTATACCCCAGGGTGTCGGCGCACCGCCCCCGCCCGGCCTCGACCCCAAAAAGGGCAAATTGATGTGCATTAAAGTTCGCATGCTGGACGATACTATAGGCGTTTTCCATCTCGGAGTAAAGTTATTATTGAAGTTACTATTGATGCCATTTTTTCGATATTTAATTCCATTCCTTTAAAGCACAAGGCCCAAGGCAGTGCATTATTCGACGAAGTATGTCGACATCTTAATCTTTTGGAATGCGATTATTTTGGTTTGGAATTTCTAGATATTACAGGCAACAAGGTAGTAACGAGATTTTGTTTACAATACGTAATAATCTAGAAATCGTGGTAAATAGTTGATCAAAATTTTCAGTGCTGGTTGGATAAAGAAAAGCCGATTTTACGGCAAATTACTTCGGCTAGATCAGACGCGAGGTTCTTCTTCATAGTCAAATTTTATCCACCCAATCCTGCGGATGTGGAAGAAGAATACACTAGGTAATGTTTGATCAACTACTAATCCAGCTCGTGTTTTTCAATCCGCTCATATTTGTGAGCGTCGCGTTAAAAGCTCAGTTTTTTGCGTTTTGCATTAGTCTGTTATATACTTGAAGCCCCAAAAATGTCAAGTTTTAATGTTTCTAATTTTTGCTTTAGTACAAGTAATGACTGGAGCTGCGAGTTTACGCATTCTATTCTAAATATATTTTCTTCGTAGATTTCTCTTTGCTGCTCAAATAAAACGGGACTTGGCTAGCGGTCAACTCGTTGTCAACGAAAATACGGCAGCTTTAATGGCGTCGTATATAGTTCAGTGTGAGACTAATGATCGAAGAACTATGTATTTTCCTTGATTTTTATCATTATATTTTTTATTTCTTCTTTCAATGTGTTGAATGGTATAGAACTTCAATTACATTCATTTTCTAGCAGAATGTGGTGATTATTGTGCCGAAGATTATCCGGATCATACGTATTTGAGTGCTGTTCATTTCATACCTAATCAGTCAGTTGATTTCGAGAAGCAAGTGATGGAAAATCACAAGAAATTGATGTAAGTTTTCTTCTAATAAGGAGCGTATTTTAATTCTACCTCAGCAGCAACATTGTTTGGGAGTTGGTCATTTATTTCTCTGGGTGCCGTAAATGCAAAATCAATTTTTCAGTGGTCTCGGACCGGAAGATAGCGATTTGCAGCTACTAGAAGTTGCAAGACGGGTTGAGTTCTACGGCATCAAATTTCATCCTGCTAAAGTACGTGAATGAAAACAGTTTTATAATCAATGTCGACAAATCTCTTTTACTCAGGATATCGAAGGCACGTCAGTCAATTTATGCGTCTTGCATTTGGGCGTTAAAGTTTATCATCAATTAACGTGCGCTAATACTTTTTCTTGGGCCAAGGTCAGAAAATTAAGCTTCAAAAGGAAGAAATTCTTGATAAAGCTGCATCCGGATAGTTTTGTAAGTTTCTTCCAAACAATCAGGAGAAGTTAAATTCTACATTTAATGAGAATATAGTTTACATTTACCGTTAAGGCATATTACAAAGATACAATCGAATTTATATTCGAAAGTAGAAACGAGTGTAAAATGTTCTGGAAGAAATGTATCGAACATCATTCGTTCTTCCGTTGTTCTCAAGTGCTTGATCGATCGAGCGCTAACAAACAAAATCAGTCAAGATTTTTCAATCATGGTTCTTCATTCAGGTAATTGGATTCAGAATTGAACCTTTTATTTCTTCTTACATATTCGTGGTTTGAGTTTTTGGGTTCCTATAGCTATTTTACGTTTTTTGTATTTGCAGTATATAATATTGAATTTACATTTTTCGGTCAAGATTTTCTGCTGACTTAGGAGTATATAAATTTTGCAGGTATTCTGGTAGAACGCATCATCAACTGTTGGATTACATTCGCGAACATCACAGGAGACGTGAACCCTTCACCAGGTAGGTACCGTATTTTACGCACATCGTTGATCCGATAATTTGACAGTTTGTAAGACTGAAAATTCAATTTTTAATGCGTGCATGGGGTGCCATAAAACCCATCCGCAGAAATCTTCATGCATATGGTGACTTCCCCAAGATTTGCCGAGGCAGGGTTTGTTTGTACATGACCCATTTGCACATGTACAAACGGCAGCCAATATTTCATTTGTACAATTTGTACATAACAAAAATAGGTATAAATAAGTAACCTATGTTCCTCTGCTTCATGGCCAAAGACTAATAGCCAAATCAGTGTAATTTTTAAATTTTATTTATAACCACAAAAAAAATTCATCAAAGTTGAGCAAAAAATTGAAATTTTCCAGTTTCAAATCTAATTTACAAGCATTGTGGAACAAATTTTCTAGAAAACTATCCAATAGCATAATGAATTTGCATTAGATGATAAATCGATGGTTAAGTCCTCTAAAGCCCTAAGCCAGAAAAATTTTTTGTCTATTGACATTCGGCGACGCTGGAAAAACAATTTTCCAAACATTTATTTCAAGAATTAGATTCTAATTTTTAGAATTTTATTGTTTGAAAAATTTTAAAACCAGTAATTTATTCGTTAACTCTCATGAACTCGGATGAAATGATATGAGTGTAAGGGTAAAGATTTACGAAAACTACTTCCATGAAGCTTCTGAATTGATTTTACGTTAAGAAAGGAATAATCGCTTCAAAAAGTTTAGAGACTTGATGTATTGATCTTTCTCAAAAAATGTTTCAAGGAAAAACTGCGAATCTTCATTAAATATCAAGATAAAATATTGAAGATTACCTTTTGAAACATGAGATAATACGTTTCGGATGATGAAAACTATTATACGTCAAATGATAGGTGAAGGTAGACATTCTGAAAGCCGCGCCTGAGCTAGGTAATACATATTCATGATAAGTTATAACCGGCGCGAAGCGCCGGAAAATTTAGGCCTTCTAAAATGCACCAAAATGCGTCTTTTCTGTATCTGATCCCCAAAATTTTCTTCCCTAAATGGGAAAGAACCGTTTATACATGTACAAATGACTACCGCAATTTTGTTTGCCTTCAAAAATTTTCATTTGCCTCCGGCAAAAAAAACACTGTGCCGGCCGATGATATATCTAATTTAGGGTTAGCCTTGGGAACTCATCCTTTTGGACGAGAAAAGGTAGGAAATATCTTTGGTGGAAAATAGTCATCTTTGAACAAAAAGTGTTTAAAAATGTCAATTTTTACGCACTGCGCGTCATGATTGACGAACAATTACTCTTTTATTTTTTAGATGTATTGTTTTAGATTTTTGAACGAAAAATTACTGTTTTCTTTGAATCATTTTTCGAAATTTTTCGCCTTCAATGACCTCCCTAGCTTTTGATGCAGTCGATGACCCCACGCATAAAAGAGCTGAGTAACCCAACTAGATGTCTGAATTTGAATTTACAAATAAGTATTTTTTCTTCTGGTGATAATTTTAAATGTTTTACTTGTTAGTGGAAAACTCTCAAAGACTTTCGGTGAAGAAGTTCTAGCAAGCCCATTGTTCGCTCCGTTCGTTCTTTTTTGGGTTCTCTATTCATCGTCATGTTTTTAACTAACTTTATTTATGTAATCTGATGTTTTTGAACAATAGTAAACAAATATTTCACAACTTTTTAAATATAAATTTTATAAGTTGCCGTCATTTTCTTAGACAAAATCGTGCTTATTCGCGCCTTTTTTTAATTATTTGTATTTTATAGACCGGTTCATTCTTCCTACAACAAATGCAATTACGAGCAGAGATCGTTGCCGCGGTCAATTTTACCACCCGTACGACAAAACGGCGGCGCCATCTTGGCCACTAGCGATGACTATCCTTCGTCTAAAACGTCGACACTCAACGGTCCAACGATGGCCGAATATTCGGCCAATACAGGGAACAATTTCGAACGTTCGCCACCCTCTGCCGAGGCTCCTTACATTGATGATACTACGATCCTAGTTGGCCCGCCGCCTGTTCCCGTAGAAGACCCCTCTTATTCTATTTTACGGCATAAAGTTAAAGGTGCAAATTCTGCTCGTAAGATTTTAATAACTAACAACAACAACGATAGTAAAATTGACCGCGTCGCGAATATCGTAAATAATTGTAATATAGGTAATAACGCGCTAGATTCTAACCGCAGATTGACCACTAGTTTCGTAGATAATTTCACGTTGACTAATCAACGATCGGCCGACAACGTCAATAATTGGAATTTTGGAACGTCAACGACGACGAAAAAGTCCAAAATCGCCACATCGAATCCGTCGATTTTGAAAAATGTAGGATTTTCCATCGATATTTGCAACGACGATAACGCTTCCGAAGCTTCGTATCGATTATCGGATTCGGAAAGACAGCTGGTGAAAAAATCTAATCGACGTTCGCAGCAGTTTTCGTCGATCGAATCCGTCACTCAAGCTCCGCCTATTTATCAAGAAAAACCCAAAGTAAAACCGATAGTGCCGCCAAAACCGAAAGTTCAATGTTCGCAAACGCCTTCTTGCTCGATACCGTTAGAAAAACAAACTATAATAGAAATTGATAGGCAACGAATTATAGGAACACCACATATTGTTCAACGTAAAGTAGAAACTCCGCCTACAAAAGTTGTAATTCCGTCGGAGAAAGTCGAAGCTCTGCCTCCGAAAATAAACTCGCCGCCTACGATTGAAATTGACAGCGAAGAACAGCCGGACGTTAAACATAAAATTATAAATGGAGAAATACCTTACATTTTGCACGTTAGGCAAAGAATTTCGGACGTTGAAGCAAACACCACCGATTCTGTCGAACTATGCACATTTAGCCAAAATTCTCAAACTTTTTATAGTCTACCTTTCGATAATGGTAGTAGACAAAAAATTCGCGATAAAACTCAAAAACCTCAACAACAGCATCGCAGTCGATCGGTGAAATCGGGCCGCGACGTCGTCTCCCGAAAACGTTTGCCGTCACGGTGCAATTTTTCGAGTCAAGATCATTCGGTGAGCCCAGAATTGGATCGCGATTTAACGTCGTTCGTCAATCGCATGCAAAACGCATCGGCCCAATTAGAAAAACGTTTGAGTAAGAGGCGCGATTTCAGGCGCGCGACGCAACCAGTCAAATTGACAGGCGACGAAGGTCACGCGACGACGACGGAAGGCAATTTTATGATCAAAAGTCAAACTTTGTCCAAAAGTCAACCGTGCTTCGGCGGTGAGAAATCGGAGAGAAGACGAAAAAATAGTCAGTCCTCATCGAGTTCAAACTCTATAGGCGCGAATTTGGACAAAGTTAAAACGACGGAAAAGCCGATCGTCGACGACGAAGAAGACAACTGAGTGGTTTGAATGCTTAGGAGATTTCTGGAAATTTCTTGGATTATTTTTTGTGAGGAACAAAGGAAATTATTAGACTTTAATTTCAGCTAATTTTAACTTGCAATCCAAATTGACTGAATTTCTGGAAGAGTTATTTTGAAGTAAATTATATACGTTATAAAACAGGAGAACTTTTCGTAGTTTCCGCTGTGAGAAGCAAATTTTGGAGACCCCCCCCCCTATATATACACGTGGGTTTTCTGCCCAAGTTAAACTGATTTTTTCGTAATAATAACTTTGTAAGAAAGTACCAAGGAATTTTCGAAAATTTTACTAATATTTAGAAAATTCTTCAACTGTTATATAGACAATGAAAAAATTTCATGTATCCGTAATTCTTTCGAAATGTCACATTTTATATTTTCTCTGTTTTTCTGATTGGTAGTAATTACCATCCTTCTAATTGTTGGCTGTATCTCGAAAGGCATGCTAATACCTTTAAATTACATTTTCGTCTTCCCGATTTTTTATTCTCATTCTTGTGTTTATTTTTATGTTCTTCATTTTTTGGGTTAAGCTGATCTGATGGCGTAACTTGATGTGTTTTTGGTATATTGTTTAGTTGCTTCATTCTGTCACTTTTATGCATGCTTTCGTGAAATCTATTTGCTTGTAAATTAGTAAGGTGCTGCTTCTTTGATGTTTCGTTAACCGATAGTCAGACCAGTTTACAGTATTCGTTCAGGTGTTTTTCGGCATGGCAAATTATTGTAACATTCAGGACCGTTTGCACATAGATTGCTGCTTTAACAATACAGTACTTTCTCCACGTCGTGAATAGCTATATGTCTGCGATTAACCTGGTGAACACCATTTTCATGCAATGTCGTTGTTGAATTTCATTGCTCGATAATTTGATCCTGCAGATAGACTCTCATAGCTGATAGTTTGGATTCTGCAAATATTGCTTAAGGCAATCTTGATGTGGAATCTTTTTTTAAACTAAATTTAAGTAGAAGTCAAAAGAGCAGCACCTTAACTTTATGACCGTTTGAGGGGTTACGCATTTTTATGTACCTACTGATTTACTCGCTATTTTTCCTTCCACCTTCAATCCAAGTGATATTTGTAAGATTTTATATTTCGTACGATTCGCGTATTTTTACCTGTCGATATTATGCAATGCTTTAATTTTTTGTTTTTTCTCGTATTTTCAGTCAGTACTGTTTTGGTTTCACTTTTGTAAAAATATAAACGGCAAAAACTATTTTTTTCTCAATTCCACTTGCTTCGTATCGTAATTCAAAAGGTACACGACTTCAACTTTCTTTTCAATTCTTTTTTAAGATTCGAACAAATCGACTGGTAATCAAATCGACGACATGAAAAATGAAAAAGTCGTCGAACATTCGCTTTCTCTGATTCAACAGTTATCAGTTTACAGTTCCAAGTAGGTGTTACTTCTCTATATATTTTACGAAAAAATTGTGGAGAAGGTTTTGAAACCTCTTGATGGACTTATTCCTACTTTGATTTGAATTAATTTGCGAGAAATTGACTATTTTGAAATTGACAACTCTTAGGACGATTAAATCTAAGTTTTATTGGCTCAAATGAACGATCAACTCGTTTTTTAATCTTGCTGAGGGAGGAACAAAATATCGTGACCATCTTTACTATGGAACATTCATGAAGAGCGTGCTGTTCCTGAAGATATTAACGAGGGAACGTTCCCGGATATAAATTTCAATATGGAACAAATTATGGTGCATTCGGGAGCCCGAAGCGAGATGATGTATGTTCGTTCTTCCCGGTCGGCCTTATTTACTCCAAAATTCTCATAATAGTAACACATAGTTTTACATATGCTACCATACAAACATGCGGAAAATTGAATTTTATTGGGCACCGAAATTACTTCAGGTGCTTTGCCTATGAATGGATTCAAACTGCTGAAATTCGGGCATCTATATTTCGGGGAATATTATAGATAGACAGCCGATCACATAAATGATATCACAGTTATTAGAAATATCTTTCGATTGAATGCATTTGCATTTAATACGCTTTTTTGGTTGCTGAGTCTAGGTACATGAGGACTTGACGTTATTAAGTAAATATATGCTAATATTAGTATAAATAAGGTCCACGGGGGAGAATGACTAATGCAATATTACTCAGTTCGCTTTAGGCTATCGAATGCACTATAACGTTCGTTTATTTCAGAATTTCCACTGGAAAGCGTTCCCTCGTAAGATCTAACATCAGTTTCAAGTTAGCCTTGATGAAATATTTGCATCTGCTGGCTTATAAACACTGACATTAATTTTCCGCTATAAGTTTTTTCTGGCATAAAAAGATTCACACCTGTTGCAAAAAATTTTCCATCAAAAAGCCTTGGAATTTATTTTCATTCGCTGCGTCACATCCAATTAGGTTAAAAATTAAAAATACATTCAGTTTTTCGACTTTGTCATACTTCAAGCCGCCAATTCAATATTCAATCATTTTACCTCAGGAACAATTATTTTTATCGGTGCACGGTTAATTAGTCAAAATCGAAAATGCTTGGTTTTGGAATAGATTTTATGTATCTCAGAAGAAATATGTCCTAAAAAAATAACGTCTTTAAATAGCTTCTGGGACAAGTTGGTAGGAGATTTTTCCGCTTTTTCCTTCGAGAAAGAAGTAGATTAACTCTCGCAATCTATATTTTTCTTTGCGATCGATTTTTGATTATGCATTTCTCGTCTCCGGCTCCTTCGCCAGATGATGCTACCGAGTTTAAGTAAAACAATATTGGAAATGGCATTAATGCATTAAAGTTACTTTGACTCGTCGAGAGAGTTGCTAGCGATATTGAAAAGGAAAAGATCGATCCCCCAAAGTAAAATAAATAAAGCAAAAAGAAAGGAATTCATTTTTCATCTGTACGTCAAAACTATTCCGATGTATGGAGGTTAACGCGTAAAAAGTCGACTTCTGAAAAAACGAAGTGCAGGAAGGTCTTATAGGCGAAAATGAAAAATATAATACCTTATATTGTTGAAGATTTATAATATTTGGAAAAATCGTGTGGGTTCTCACTATCTGAATCTTTCGACTTGAAAATTATCATGTCTCAGTGTTTTAAAAATTCCGAGATTCAGTTTTTGCACTTGCTAGCAAGGTTAATGAAATTTTAGCAAATGTTCTTACAACAGCGTGCTACTTTTATGCGAATTTCAGAAAAACTTGTAGGGATGATTAACATATTCTGGATAACTAAAAATGATCCCTTAAATTGTTGAGGATTCATTAACTTGGGGAAATGATATTGGAAATTTTCGGAGAGTGCAAGCTTTCCGAAATTGAAATCTTAACTAACTTTTTGTAACAAAACATGTTTAGGACATTGAGGCATTGCATCATACTTATTCGTGTTACATGAAAATTATATGTAAGTGTCAAATTATAGATCGAAATCTTACCAAAGTAGTATGGTTCAGTCTGCCTACAGGCACAATTCGGCCCCATAATTGGCCCCCAATTCACTGTTTTTTAGTAAAAAAAATTCCGATTTAAAAATAATTCCACTGGGTTGTTAGCAGTTATGTAATACGCATTTCTACACATCCATACACTAAACCTATTAGAGATTTTTCCGAGCCGAAATAGCATGTTTATTCATGAATTCTGCGTGCAGAGTGCAAGTATTAGGTACAAGAGTAAAAAGGTCAGGATTTTTTTACTCGTGCAGTTAGTACTAAGTCAGTGTAAGCCTTTTTTACTCGTACAGTTAGCAATACAAGTACTTGAGCAGTAGTTCCTTGGAATTGAAGTGGCCGGCTTCTTCTTGAAAGTTGAAACAAAATGTGTGGCTTCGAGTTCAAAACGAAAGCTTGCAGCTAAAGTTTAACTGACTGAAAATGATCCATTTCGACCTAGAATATGTGAAAAATCTCAATACTGGCAGTTTACAAGCTCATATTTTTTAAAGTTTGTAATGATGGTGGTCCAATCCCCAGTAACCATGCCAAATTTTTGTCTGATGGCGTGAATACTTATACACATAATTTTAATGTGTAACACGGATATCATAAGCATAATTGCAAGCATACATGCACAGCACAGAAATTCTGCTGGGGGTCAGCCAGGACAGGGGGTGGTATAAAAAAAATTTTTTCGTTCTTGATAACGAAAAGAAAGGTCTCAGAAAGTCTTCTAACATCCAAGCAGCATATTTTTCAATGTATATTAGTCACATATGTTAAATTACTTGCTTAGACAACACTATTTCAAGTTTTCATGTTACTTTTTTTTAATCAAGCATGATTTGTTTGGAAAAAATTGTCAAACTACAGCATCATTTCTATTTTTATCTCGACTTTCTCTTCTCTCTTGCTCATTTTTCTTCGTCATCTTCTCAATAATTGCTGGAAAATTCAAATCTGCTGGGGGTCCTCCCCCCCCACGTGCATGTATGATTGCAAGTCATTTTATGTTCTTCGATCTGCATTTGTTTTTTCTATTTTGTTCCTTTTTTCGTTTAATTTTCTTTCTGACATTCCTCTTTTTTCGTTTTCTTCTTTCTTGTTTAGTTTCTTATTCTATATTGTTTTTGATTATTTTTTTACTCATTTTAGTTTTCTTCTTTTTTCTTTTACACTGCAAAGTTGTCAGTAAAAGGATATGGAAGAACACGATAGTCACATGTAGAATAACTGTGATGCTTTGTAATACTATAAATTGCTGTTCATAGATCCCGATAAAAAGTTACAAGAAATGAAGCTGGAAGAGGCAAATATGTATGAAACCAGAAAAGAAAAGAAAAAAGACAATGTAAAAAAAGATTAAGGAGGAAAACAGAGGAGATAGAGCGAAGTGAAAAATTTCATCTCCATTATGCTTCACATAAAATATGTTTACCTAGGGAGAAATGTCTGGAAATATGTTACATGTTGCTTTTGAAACTAAAACCTAGGTACCAGGGGCGAATTGTATTGGTGGAGGCGAATTGTCCGGGAGGAAATGCAGTGGGAGTGAATTGCTGGGGGCGAATTACTAGTGGCGAATTGTCCTAGAACCACTAAAAAGATAGTCAACTGCAAAGTGAGATTTTGCATTACGCAGCTACGTTTATGAATTTTAAAACTGTGTTCTACAGACCATGGACAACGACAGTTCTTACAAAAGCACTTCTTGCGGGTTGAAAAATCATTTTTTCGGTTTATTTCGTAGTTTTTTAATTTTAATTGCCTTTTCGTAATTGGAAATTGATATCGCTTCTGCTGTTTCTCAAATTTATCAGAACTCGTTGATTTCTGGCTAGTTGATGGTAATGTGAAAATTCTGCACATTTTCCCAAATGTTAAATCTTAATAATTCAAGGTAGGCATATAATTTATGGCTGTGTTCTCTGTTAAATTAGGGCGTATTGCGTTGCGAGATTGTTATCGCTTGTTAGCAGAGGTCCCCAAGGTCAGATTTTTCAGGTAGGGGTAAAATTGAAAATTTATGGGGGTAGTATAGCTAAACGTCCACTAAACACGCCATTTTGTCTCAAAATTAGGCAGCCAGTGATCGATTTTAAAGACTTGAGGTGGGGGTAATACCCCCCCCCTCATACACCTCCCCATGGGGCACTCTGCTTGTTAGTCATTAATTATCCTGTAAATTAATATTCCGGACGCAATTTTTTCATGCAGTTAGAGGAAATAAACTCTCTTTGAACACTACAGCATTATAAATACATAACATTGGAACTCTTCATCGGTAAATTCAAAAATGTACCACGTTCAGTTGATTGGTTTTCTCCATGTTTTTTTGTTGGAACTATATTTTGTTATAACTTTCTTCCAGCGATTCGACAAAATCGCGTGATTTAGTTTCCGAATCGACAGATATATTGATCGTGCGGAAAAACGACACAAGTCTCACTGAGGATAGGGAACAAAATTTTCCGATCGAACGTTCTACCACGACTAATGGCCGGTCGGTTTCGCCTTCTACGGAAAAAGATCAGCGATCATCGAGCCACGATTGTAGCCAAAAATCTAAAAACGTGTACGATTTGTCGTCGTCGTCCGCCAGTTTTCCGATCGCCCCGCCTTTTACGCCTTCAGCTAGTGTTTTACAGTCGGATCAAGAAATGTGTTATTCGTCTGATCAAGGAGGTGGATCGGTCGAAAAATCCAGCAAGGTAATGTGGAGTGAATTGTGTAGAATAGTGTAAAAGTTTGCATATCGTCGATCTGATCCAATCAGTTACAAATAAGAAATCGATTTTTGTGTATAGTTGTAATTTACAATGAATTTTAAATCCCTGATCTTTCATAACTGAAGCTTAATTATCTTGTTTCGTAGCTCATAAAACGTGTTTTGTGAGTAGAACATTGAAAATTATGACAATTTTTGTCAACTTACTCACAAAAACTATTTATATCATTTCTTTCGTTTTGTTTTCAGGCAAATTTGAAAAATCATGCCTATCAAATCGTAAAAGAATTATTAATGACCGAGAGAACTTATAACAACGATTTAAAATTATGTTTGGTAGGTACAGTCTAAAAACTCGCATTTTGTATCAGTATAACTGAAGAATTTTTTCAGGAATTCGAATCAACGACAAACTCAATTGTTTCTTCTTTGGAAGGAATGCCTTCATTTTACGGCATATTTTCCTATTTAAAATCGGTTCGAGATCTTCAAGCGAAGTTTTTGCTTGAGCTAGAACAGCGCATTAGTTGTTGGTAATTTTAAAAGATGAAAATTTCGGCGAAAAATATTCTATTATGACCACCTCTGCCAAAAACTTGATTCATTGGTTTTCGATCTTTATATTTAGTCCAAAGCCCCCTGGAAATAAGTCTACTTTTACTCCTTTCTCTTCCAGGGAATCAAAAGTTGTTTCAATTTCCAAAATACCCGAACATCAAACTTTCAAAGTTGGCGACGTACTCCTACGCGAAATACACAATAGCAATCAAGTATTTTACTTCATTACATTAATTCAACTATTTTCTTCCTTTCCTTATTCATTGGTTCTCGTTTTAGGCTTACGAAAAATACATTTCCCACATTTACGAGTATCACGAAAAAGTTTTGCTCGACTTGCACGTCAAAAATGCTCAATTTCAAACGCTATGCAAAGAATTCGAAAGCCGGCCTCAGTGTTACATTCCCGTTGCGAAATTATTGCTCAAACCGCTCAATAGGGTTTTCTCTAGACAGATAGCTTTGTCAAGTGTGTACGATTTTTCTACGTTGTTACGTTATGTGGAGTATTCAAACCGAAAAAATACTAAAAAATTAAAAGTTTTTGTGTACAAATGAGCTTTTTCCATTCAGAAAATATAGTTAATTTCTTTCTTCTCTGCAAAATTGCGGTCCAACATCAATGAGGTGCTTAGAAAACCAGTTCAAAAACTATCGTTTTTGGACACCGAACCAAGTATCACTCATTTTTCTTATAATATCCTAGTATTCTATTCACGTTGAGATTATGCTTCCAAATATTAGTGTATTTATATTGGACCAAAATTCGATAAAAATTCAATTAAGCTTTGGTTTCTCCATCAATTTATATAGAGTTTTTTAGAATTGGTGCTATATTACATCGATCAAGGTGGTCACAACCCCGATTTATCTGAATGCAAAGTTGCTTTGGACAAGATTAATGCTCTGATCAAAAACACGGCCTCCTATAGAGAAAAGCTCGTGAGTTTTTAAGTCATTTTTTTATGAAAACTATTTCTGTATATATTTTTCTTTAGGAAAATATCACGAAACTTATTGAGATTGAGCACGATTTTGTCGGTCTAAACATAGAAAATTTGTATCGCCCCGTTAAGGTATTTGAATTTAACTTGCCTTCTTCCCTCTATGTAAAATGCATACATTTTTCAGATACTGTTAAGACAGGGCGGTCTTCTAAAAGTGACCAAACGCGATTTGTCGCCTCGTCTAATTTTGTTGTTCGAAGATGCGATAATTCACGCTTCGCAGACTAACGACGGACACGCTATGAGAATTACGTTCACATTCAGAAGCGCTTTGAATTTGAAGGGCTTAACGGTACTATTAGGCAATAGCTGATGTTGAAGCTTAAATTCCCGCTGCTGAAATGCGATTATCCTCGTATAACTGTAGTTTATTTGACTTATTTGGTGCCAACTGTTATTCGACCAAAAAATACCTTTTTGTTGCAACTTTGAAACTCTGATCAAAAAATCAATAAATACATTAGAGTTTAATCCGACACTTTTGATGAGAACTCGGTAAAATTTTTAAAAAATATTTTAAATCCTAAAAAGGCCCTTAAAGAAAAATCTTTATGGGCGTGAAAAAATTGATTTTTTCAAAATTTTTGATCAAAATTGGCCATTGCCATTTTTCCAAGGTTTGGTTTAATGAAAATGGGGATTCGAACAGCTGCCCTAATTTTCCCGAGATCAGGCATTTTGTCTGCCCATGTAAGAGTGTCGCCGATACCATGAAATGTGAACACCTTTGGCTAGCGGTTCTTCATAGTGTTTCACGCTCCCAATTACATGTATGCCCGGAAATGAATGATTCGAGAAAAGTTCGTCTCCCCATTAATCCTTTGAAGTTCAGCCATTTCTTAGTTCGAGAAAATTATTCGTGATGCATTGTAACATGACGGGCAAATAATGCTGAAACAATTATACTTTAGAGCTCACCGAAAAGTCACAGCAGAAACGAAAAATTCTCGCTACATTAAGTGTACGTACAGTTAGCTTTTATTTGATATTCAACCACATTGTTGGATTTCAGTCATAGAAAGAAGAATTTGTCTTTTATACTAATTTCTAATTGATGTAAATTAATTTACAGATCGAAGATGGTAACGCTATCAAAGGCAAACTGCCGCCCCAAAACAAAAATCGTCTGAACAATAACGAAATGTACACCAACAACTGTTTTACGCTTCATACTGGAAATCGATCATTGGTTTTATGTGCCAGGTTCGTCAACTTTCAACGTACAAATATCTATCTGTAGCTCGTTGAATAATCGTTGAATGAATGATTTGGCTACCTTTATGTGAATCTTAACGTTAAAATTGATTCAACTCCCATGAAAATTAAGTGAACTAAAAAGTAGAGATGGGCCAAATCTCATTTTTAAATAATTATTACTGCGGATATGCATTACGCACATAGGTATGCTATCACTGGTTCTCAATCTGTTCAGATATGCCATTTGTTATCCGGATCTGATGATTGCGGTTTTCAGAATTCAGACCTGATGTATAGTAAAAAAGTGGTTAAGCAGTAGACATCTTGTTTCTTAGCTGCTATCTTTTTTATTTTTACTTTGAGCAAAAATAGTTTCCACTTTAGATGTCTCAGGCACCGGCGCTGGTGCCATGGTATCTGGCACCGCTAATTACTTTGAATATTATATAAATTTTGACGAGCAGAATACATACATAGATACAAAAAAATAGCAAAATGATGTTGAAATTGATTTATTTCCATCATAATTCTTAATCAACTTTCACAATCTTCAAATTTAAAAGAAAATACTTTAGTATTTCAGGCTTTTCTGGCAATGACCTTGTCCTAGATGTTTCCACTCGTAATGAATAAACGTTCGCTAAGCGAGGCACATAAGAATTATCACCCAAGGTTTGCAAGCAAATGATATTCATTCTTCTAAATTTTCCAATAGTCCAATGGATTTCTTCAACAGTTTGCTAAGCATTTCCTGATTTTCGTGTTCCACTTTATTCGATCTTTCTGGTTATCATCGGAGAAACGAATCTCCTACCGAGGCTCAGGCAAAGTCGACATACAATAATTGATTTCCATATTCCATGTCAGCGAGCATTGCTAAACACTATTCGATCCTTCTTGTAATTAATGAAGTCTTGTACCGAGGGTCAAGCAAAGTCGACACAAAATTCATTTTAAATAGGTAAAAAACATGTGTGATTGGCACTGGAAATCCCTAGTTTCCGCTTCCCAGTGAAATTTACAGTTATGCTAAATTTTTGATACTTATTCTATTCGTAAGGAATGCAGATACACCAGAAGTTTGATCATCCATTATAATCTTTGTTAATGGTCCCACTGAGCGTACGTTATTCGAACTTGAACTCTTCAACGGATTCTTTGATAATATGCAGTGCACAGCTATGGGAGATATGCTGATGTGCTGATATTTTGTATCGGCTTGATATTCATCGTCAATCACCTAAAGAACCGAAAAAAACGGTCTGAAGATCAAGCGTTTCTTTTAAATTCTTGAAAAACAGCAAAAATCGTATCTTGATCTGAAAACGAACAACGAAAACTTGAAAATAAGACTAAGTAAGAAATTCAATTATTGTCCAACGATGTCAAAAACCTCTGATAACCTCTGATAAATGAACTCTGTGGGTCACTCGTCAATCAATATCGATCAATCTATAGGTATTTCAGAAGCAGATGAAATTTTGGCATTAACATTTGAGTTCTATGACTATCGAAAGCAAAAATCGGATTATCATGTCCTCCTTGATTGCTGTAATATATAACATTTCTAGGTTGGATGTTTTTTTGAAACACCTTATAATGTGTATTAGTTCTTTTTGTGTTTTTCAGTACATCGGAACAAAAACAAAGTTGGATGGAAGACATAAGTAGAGCCGTGATGCGCGTCAAGGAAAATGTTACTTTACAAACATTCGTCGGCGGCAGCGTTGGCGCCAACTTGTCATCGAGCAATGGTTTTGCGTCAGTGGCTAAAACTTCGAGTAGTAAGGAAGCTTTTGTGCACAAAAGTGTCACTACTATACTACAATAATTGTTGAATATGCAAAGATGTCAGTTTGAGCCATGATTTCTCTACGTTGTGCGAAATTAGAGATTTATAAAATATTCATAATATGCGTAACTAGAAGTGATAGCCCTGTAAAAACTAGAAGTGATAGCCCTTTTCCATCGATTTTTAGTTTTATTCAAATTTTTTTCACAATGTCGGCTAAATTTGTAGGTTCTGTAGAAGATTTGGGACAATCTACCTCGACCAATGAAAATGTCTCGTCGCCAGCGCCTTGTTCACTCCAGAAATCAAGTATGTTATCTTCTTCCCGCGCTACTATTTCTTCGACGTCGGCGGCGTCGACTTTGGAACGTTTTTGGCACCACCGAGCCAACGATTCTCTACACATTTGTATACACCGTATGGTTTCGTTGACCGGCGAACATTACGAAAAGATGGCCCATTGCGAATTGAGCGGCTATTTGTTACGTAAATTTCGTAATTCGCTCGGTTGGCAACAATTGTGGGTGGTCTACTGCAATTTTTGTCTATTTTTCTACAAGAGTCATGAAGTAAGTCCACATTTTGCTTTTTGTATTTTCCTTATTTTTTACTTTGCTTGCCTGCATCTATTTTCTTTTTCCCTGGAAACATACCTAGATGTTATCTTACACATTATTGTTAATATTTCTATTTTTTATTTTGCCAATTTTTATTTCGTTTTCCGTTTTTCGTAACATTTTATTTTTTGATCCTAATCATTTCGAGGTGATAAATAAATCATTCTTTCATACATTACTCTAATTTCCCTGTATGGATTAGGTGGTTAGGTGCATCCAATTGTAGAAGTTTTACACCTATTCCATGGCCCTATATTTGGAAGTGTCATTGGTTACAGCCCTGTTTTTTAGTGCGGTGCTAATAAATTTAGGCCTGCGCTAATGAAAATTTTAGTCACATTAAGAAAAATTAATATACAAATCAGACCACCCAACAGGGGATGCGAGGGGGTATTACCCAGGTCTTATGTTTGGAAATTACCTTACCACCCCGGTAAAAATACTGACGGAGTGAAATAAGGAAAAATGGGACACAAAATTTTGGGAAATGTCATGATAGGTAAGCTAATTTGAAGGGGATATGTGAGTGTGTATTGTTAGGAGGCTTCCATTGGGTAGCATTTTTTGAGAGTGGGTGTTCAATTTGAGAAAAATGCGTTTAAGATGTCCACAATTTTGAAAATGTATATACTGCATAGCATGTGTGAAATAGAAAAAAATTACGGCTGCGGAGCACCACGTTTGTTGTACGAGAACGAGACAAACATTTTTGGCTCCGTACGAAGGTTTTTGGTATATTTGTGCAGAGCAGAAAAATATTTTGTCAAGATTACGTGGTCAGAAAAATAAATTCTCCAGGCTGTAAAATTAGAAAAGATCGAAAAAATTTCTGGCGTCTCGCCTATTTTCTAATTCTGCGCATTGGGCAATCTTTTTCTCCAAATTGTGCTTTTTTGGGAAATAATGTTGGGAAAAAAGGGAAAAATATTGGGGATTCGATATGAAAAAACATAATTTTGGTGCATTATCAGGTAAACATGTGAAATTTCCCAACTTACTAGGAAATAAGTGCTTTTTACATACATGACTGTATATACATGTTCTATTGAGAAAACCACTTAAATATACACCCCACTATCGAGACCTGACACAGCGAGCAAAAAAGGGTCACAGAATGGCATGAGAGTCGGTGCTGCTCTTACCATATAGGATTTTACACCTGCCCAGATTTCCAACCTTGGGGACGTCTCATACAAATTAAAGAAAATTAGCGACGAAAATTTTATACATTACAATATTCTGTTTAATTTCGCTGATGGCTAGTTTTTCTATTTTTAAGCGAAATGGCTAATTTATCGCTCTTTTGTAGGATGATTCCCCTTTGGCCGGTTTACCTTTATTGGGCTATAGCCTTGCCGATACTCCCGATGCGCAGTCCAATATTCGCAAAGAATTCGTTTTCAAGTTACATTATAGAACACATTATTATTATTTTCGAACGAATTCTGAATATTCGTTCAAGAGGTGAGTGCCGCGAATAATTTTCGATTTTTCTTCCGAAGGTATCGACATATATTAATTGAATGGCAACATTTCGACAAAAAATTTTAGATATACAAAATTTTCTGGCAAGTACGCAGTAATAAACGCACTTTTAGAGAGCTAGAACTCACGAGTATATACAGTCAAATAGTTATTAGGTCAATCAATATCTAGTAATTTTTTCGGGAAATACATTTTTGTGAGAAAATATCTACAAATTCTAAAGAGGGAAAGTTTTCCGGTGGAAATTGTAAAATCAAGCATGTTGTAGTGCATTCGACAGCCGAAAGCGAGCTGAGTAACGTTACACCCAGTGAAGCTTACCCTAAAATTTTTCCAGTAGATCGTTCACTAAAATTTGCAATATACTTTATAATGATAACGCGCACCTGATCTCTGTCACCAAAAGAAGCGTAAGACATGTAAATGCATTCAATCAAAAGGTATTTTTAACAACTAATATTGTTATTGCTGCTGCTGTCCCCTATGTAAAATTCGCCGAGATATATGAGCCTCAATTCCAGCAAAGCAAAAAATGTTAACGATACGAAATCCGTTCATGAATATGCGAAGAAATTTTCAAACTTCAGTGTACTCTATCAAGTTCAGTTCCTGCATGCTCGCATAAATCAAAGTTGCTAAAATTATGTATAAGCGTATTTATACAATTGTAAGCCATTTTTATGCAAATTTTGATGTAAATAAGACCCTCAGGGAATAAAGGCTCACGTTTAACGTCAATCTGATTTCGAGCTATCCTACTATGCGCTGTAACTTGTCCCATACTAAAATTTTGACCGGAAAGCGTTCCTCGCAAGCTTCTCCCTCAATTTTTCGTTTCTTTTGCGTTATCTGTTCCAAACATTCCCCGCTGTTATTATAGGCATACTTTTTCTTTTTCAGATGGATAGAATGCTTGAAATCATCCTGCTCATTCGAAACATCGAAAAACGACTAATTTTACTGATGATCAAAATTAGCGCAACGCACTCATCGCAATTTACGGAATATTTTTCGTGCCATTCGCGGTTTTCCAATTTTTTATTGTAAACAAAATTTGCCGAGATAGACAGTTTTTGTATATTTTTACCAAATACTTAATTTTATGATGATTTTTTTAATTGCATTCTTGTAGCCGTTATTTTTATATATGATGGTATTTATTGATTCTTTTTTATACCGTTTTCACGTTATAATTTGTGTAGACTTACTGCCACTAATTAAAATTGGAAAATCCCCGTAGAAATTGCCCGTATACAGCGAAACTCGAAATAGCGAGACTCAAAACAATGATTCTCATTACAGTGGGTTCCACCCCTATTCAGCGAAACTCAATACAGTGATTCTCAATTCAGCGAAGTCTCAAAACAGATTCTCAAAATGACAAATTTTCAAAACAGTTACCTATAGAATAGAAAAATTGAGATTAGGTGGGGTAGACGTTTTGGCACATGGCCCATTTGGTCCTCCTTTTCGATCTAGTGGATGTCGGTTGTCACATTTTGGCACCAATCGCCAGATTTCTGACATGGCTTTATAGCATGTGTTTTCACGACATTACGCGTGCCAACAAATTTTCCCAAACGTTGTTGAAATGAGACTTTGGTTGAGGTTGAGAAATATAATAAAGGAATTGGTATCAAAAATAGACCTAATCAGTCACTCACTAATTCACCTAATCAGGCCGAAACCTTAGGTAGAATAAATTTGCAACAGTTTGGTCAGTCTCAAAGTCAACAAAGATCTCCTGCTTTCATTCCAAAGAACTGCAGAAGATAAAATAACTCTCTGAGCTCAAGTAACTTCAAACCAGGGGCAAACCTAGAAGTCAAGCCGAGAACTGAGTTGTAAATGTAGACTTGCATGCTGGGTGGCACTCCAGAAATCCGGGGTCTAACCTGCATTCCCTCCGCTGCGAGTACTCCAACGAATGTCCGGCGGGGGGTCGTTGTATTTCGGGCGGAAATTCTCCACCAAAATAATATAAACAATGAATATAAAAATTGGCCTACTGGCCCGCGGATTTTTCTTTATTAAAAATAAAACAAACAATCATAGAATGACCAAAAACATAGACGACCGACGCTTTTATGCGCGGTGTCTATGCAAATCGGCGTCGACGCGATTTGCGTCGACTTTGGCTATTTCTTCGCAACCTGGAGATAGACTATGTCCATCCCCGACATCCCTCGAGCCTCGAAACTGGCCAACAGGAGGTTAAAAAGATTCATTATACGCCGCAATGACAATTTCGGAACCTTTTCAGGCCCTAATACAGTCAAAGCAGTTTTCTGAACCTTTTTGGTTATTCATGCCCCTTGCGGAAAGCTTTCCGAATGACCACCCTCTTACGTCAAGTCTTTTTACCAGGCATACCGGAATGTCCACAAGGCCGTCCAGGTGCGCTACCTACTGGTCTGGACGCCGACGGATCGATGACTCCGCGTCGGCTTGACTTTGTTGGCCTACCGCGGAATCCACTTTGACCTGCACCAGGGCCGAGGGTCTTCAGTTGCCATCCATCCCGTGACCTTTCGTTTCGTGCCATACCCTGGACGCCAGGGACAGAACATTTATCTGTCTATCTCTTTCCGGTTGCGTGTTTCGCCGTGAAGTCTCCGCCTTTTTTCTAACCTTGCCCTCGCCAAAAAAAATTTTCCAATATCTAAATAATTTACAAAATATGTACATTAGTACGAGTATCACAAAAAAAATCAAATGTCTTGGATGCATTGATTGAGCAAAAAATAAGAAAAGAAAAAATAAGGCGAGATTATAACCGAGATTAAGTGGAAAAATAAAATTTTGTACATGCCTGTTTGGCTATGCGAGGTACGAAAAAACGAATAAAAATTTAAAGCACGCAACAATTAAGAGAAATTTTTTTTGTATTTTGTATTTTGTATTTTTTTGTATTTTTGTGGTTTTATATTTCTTTGTATTTTATGTTTTTTATGAAAAATAAATGGGAAAAATGATATTTTTTGGCCAAAAACCATGCGGCTAAATTACTGTTGCGGCCCGCCGCCTCCTTGTGCCCCTCTATGGGCTCCTCCACGACCTCCGTAAGGTCTCCATACCCACTGGCCCTGCTGGCCACCTCTACCTCGCACCTAAGGCGTGGCACCTCTGCCACGCACTGCTCCACGACCACCCCTGTTGGGGTTGTGGAACTGAAACTGGCCTCAGCCGCGGTTACCAGTCTTTTGCACCTTTCCTTGCGTAATTGGGGCTACTTCCTGGCTTCCTTGGCCTTGACCCTGGCCTTGAGGTCTGGTAACCTTCAAAGTAGCACCAGTTTTTCCGTCTTGAGCTTTACTGAACTTAACAGAGCTTTGCAAGTCTGAACTGGCACTTCTTTTGGCTCCCATCACTCCGACCTGGTGATTGCTACTGAGTATCACTGATTGAAAGGCCGTTTTGTATTCCAAGGGGGTATCTTGGTTATTATACACCCTCAACAGTCAGTTATTTGCCGCCACCATCGCCCTGACATAAATGTTTCCAGGGATAGCGGGGCGCATTCCAACACAAGGAATAGCATCATAACCAAATACCTAACCGGGGAAAACACATCAGGTGCTCTCTCCACCTTGAGCCACCTGGGGAGAAAGTCATACATGACTCTTTCCCAGAGTTCTTCTGGTAAATTGGTCCGATCATAGAGAAAAGCTCCCTGGACTCTGAACTGTTGTTCATAATCCCGATAGATTTCCCTAACGGCATCATTTACCATGAAGAAAACCCTTTCTGACTCGAATTGCTCGAATGCAAAATACTTGGCTACTGCGCTCGAAAAAAATGATATGGGTCCAGATTCTCTGGCTTTTGGTTGATAGACATCCCAGAAGTCCATGAGACTGTCCTTGAATTTTTCTGCAGTCACTTCCGGCGTTTCAGTTGCCTGAGCAGCCTGTGCCTGCTTAATTTTACTAGGACCAGCCTCTTGCACTTGACTAGCTGCCACTCTCGGTTTTTGGTCCTTGCTGGGTTTTGCCTGACCTTTTGGCGTCTGTTTCCCCATCGCAAGGCCTATTGCCCCTGAAGTTTGACTAGTTTTGGATGTACTATCTTGAGTTGCAGTTGCCACTGAAGATGTAGCCAATGATGGTGTTCCAGTTGAAGTGGAAGTAATTTGAGAAGTGGGGGGTAGCAGTGGAGGTAATCATAGAAGTTGAGGTTGATATGACGGACGAAGTCGCCGTCTTACTGTCTTCCTCTTTTTGTTCTACTTTTGCTCCCTTGATACCCATCTTCCTCTTTTCGTTCTCCTTCACTCTCATTTTATTCTTTCTTTCAGCCATAAATAATATTTTCTCGTCGTTCCAACCCTTTTCTCTCATACTCTGAACGACTTTGGCTGAATACAAACCTGGAACACCCCCATCAGCAGAGATTGCTATTACCTCCTTGCTCTCTGTCATCTCCGATTCGGGCGTTTCGGCTGTCGTTTCATCAATAACGAGCTTATCGGAGGCCATATCCTCGTCTACCTTCATCGGGGATGGTGGCTCTAATACAACTACTTTCCCTTCCATTTCGGGTGCTGCGGTATCATCCTTTTGGAGTCCGAATTGAATTGCCATTTGATGAAGTTTTTCCTTATAAATCGCCACATTCTTCGCCAATTCTTCCTCCATTTACTCACGTTGGAGTCGAATTCTTTCCTTCGCCTCCTCTTCCATCTTTAAAATTACCTCTAATCAATGCTGGTCGTTGAGTTCGGACTGCGTCTGAGCAGTTTGAGCTTGCATCAGTTCCGTTGCCGGAACCGATTGCTCTTCCTGCTGCTCTTCTTCCGAGAGTTCAGTCACATCCTCATCTAGTCCTTGCTCTTGCGATTCACCCTCAGCCGGCAGTCCAACTGCATCGCTGAAGATTTCGCTTTCCGACGTTTGGACTTCCTGACCTGAAAGTATCAGAAATTCAACTACACCTACTTCAGCTTGCTGTTTGTCCTCACCTTTCAGACTATCAGTCTTGGTGGGACTAATCTTGCCAGCTAATTTGGTGACAGTACCTTCACCCATTTTATGACTAAATGTGTGCCGAATTCCCGGTAAATCCGAGGCCAAAGGTCTATGGTCAAAGATCTTTTTAGGGAAGGCTATACTATACTCCCTATTTTCAGCCAATGACCCATAGACATCTCCAACCTTGTCAATTTCGGTTTGCCAGGTTACCCCATATCTTAATGAAGGCGTCCTTTGTGCTAGCTCAATATGGTAGAACCTAACATAGTAATACGGATTTGAGCTATAGCTCTTACTGTCCGCAGTTATTGAGTCAGGACTGCCAGGGATCGGCGTGCACACATCTGCATCTTTCCATAACCTTAACCGAATCGGCATAAATCCGAATCAATTCATCCAAACATATATTCCAGCACCTTTTCGGGGTACCTCATACTCTATGCGTGGAAGAGTTTTAGCCAACAGAAGATACTGGGATAACCTTTCGTCTGACCGCCAAGCCATTTCCTTTATCTTGCCCTGTAGCTCTGGGCTGAATGATGTAATGAACCTGTAACTAAACATTTCGGCCATTACAAAGTCCAGTTCCTTTCTGCTATGGGGCCAGATCACGTGAAAGGCCAGCGGGACTAAGGCACAAGCGGCTTGCAGTTCTGAGAACCGCTTTTCCTCAAATGCCTTAGCATACTCCGCCAGCTACCCCACTCCAGGATCAATGTCAATAGGCACATGAACCAGATGATTTTTTAGGGCATCCAGTAGTGCTTGCTTTTGACGATCCTGGGGTAATTTGACAACTTTTCTTGCTGTGTCTATGAACCACACTAAGGACGCTGGCTGCATAAGCTCGTGATACTGCTTCCCTTGCGCCATTTCCTCCGCTAACTCTAGATGCAACTTATCTTTGGCCGACAAGCGCTGTTCAGGCCTAATCATTTCGTCGTCGTCGGGATCACTTGCTTCATCATAGGAATTGGGTTTTAATTTTTTACCTTGATGGTAAGCACCTGGGTAGATGCCCCGCCACGGCAAATTTTCTTTCCCTTTCCTAGGATTGCAGATGTCCCGGTGGCAACGAAATTTAGGCCCTATTTCTTGCACTTGCATGGCCCATCTTGCATACATTTCTTGGCGCATCATGTGGTAGGTGGCCTCAGGCTGCCTAACCACAATATCAGGTGTACCCACAAAGTTACGTAGTTTATAGTCCGTAACTATATATGAGTAAAACTGATAAAATTTATATGAGAGAATTTCAATCTGGGACGGATCGACTATATCCTGAGGAAAGTTAGCAACTCCCCCACATAGCTCAATCACGTACCCATAGTGAAATGCCCCCATAAAAATTGCCAAAGAAAAGTAGGCATCCATACCAGCCTACTGCAGTATTTCCTCAGGGACTCTTTCTTTGGCCACACTTTGCCTATTACGTAAAAGACTGAAATCAGTCTGGTGAGGACCGATATCAGCCAGATACATTTCGGCAAAGAGGCCTTTCAATTTCAATGTCTCAGGGCAGATACCTGCTTTCCTGGATTTGGTAATCTCGCTTCCCATGATCTGCTTTGCCGTGATGCTTAGATCATAGTATCTTCCGAGATTTCCATCCTTGATACTACATCTAATCGCGTCAGACAAATTGGAACCATCAGTGCTTTTTCCGCATCCACAGACATTGATAATTGAAACTATGTCCTCCAAAATGGCGTAACCGTCTAACAATGTCGCTGAGCGTAAAAAGTGTTACAAGATGTTCCAACTCTTGCTCTTGCAGCAACGTTAAGTCAATTACAAACGTTTTTACCATTTAGGTGGGCGAACGAAACTAATCTGGCAAACTGGTTGCCTTTTTCGTTTTTGACCCCCCACCTAAATAGTTTTCTAGCGTTCTCGTGGTTCACCTTCCTCTACCTCGAAGCCGACAATGTTCATGCCTCCGAAAGTGCTGCTTTCAAGGTGTTTTACCACCCTTTCCACACTTCCCATGAGAACAGTTATCGGCTCGATAGGTTGGTCGGCCAGAACTCAAAAGTGGCAAAAAAACACCTTTCTAACTCCACTATCCGCATTGCCCGACGGATGTTTATGGTCTAAAA
>CAWUHX010000482.1:0-116052 GCA_963922205.1 Romanomermis culicivorax
ATCACTTCTGTGTTTACTGATGCCGCGCAAACCGAATTTTTCCAACAAACTACTAGTGTAGGATAAACATTTGCTTTTAGGCGCTGACAAACCATTTGTCAAATTGGCCGTCGATCGAAACGATTCAGTTTCGACGGTCGAAAATTCTTCATTAGTCATCAAAGTTCGTAACCTTTTTTGTCGCGACTCCGATTTTAAATCTGGTAACTGAACTTCGGCGAAAATAGAAACTTTGTCATCGTCCTCGTCGTTGTTTTTTTGATCGGGCGATGACGATTCGTCGTTTGCGACTAATAAACATTCGCTAATGTTATTACTGATAGAATTGTTATTCATAGACGCAGTAGTTTCTAATAGCGAAAATACCGAATCAGCGGAAAAATCGGCCGACGTGGCGAACGTTTGGTTAGTCAAAAGTTGGCTATTAACCATATCGCCAGGCTCGATCATTGCTTCTTCTGCGCTGAATTTTATGCTCCGGGAGTTACTGGACCTGAGACCTGCGAATGTGTTGACCGCCGTATATTAGAAAGTTGTGACAGCATTTGAGGTGTTAAAAGAACAAAAAATAAATCAATTTATCATGACATGGTTCGAGTAATTTCCCGTTGAAGCAATCCAAAACACTGCAAAATTCGCAAACTGATGTGGCATCTGAATATCTAGGAAACGCCAAACTATAGTATGTCTTTTATAAAATGCTTCCAAATAGAAAAGTGACACAAATCAGTACTGTCGTCAAAATCGTTTACATAGTGCTTTTACCGTAAAATTTTTCACTCGAAAAATTTCTAAAGGTGAGTTCAGTATGCTCAGAAATTTCCAGACCTAAACGATATATTGATCATCAGAAATGGTGGAAATCTGAAATACTACTTGCTTTCATCTTTTATCATTTAGAAGCATTTAAAAAACAGACTATAGAGCATGTTTCTCTCATAAACTCTATGCGTTGTGTTCCGACAACGATTTTCATGACAAATTTTCGTTCGTAACAGGAAACCCGAAAATTTTCTGAAATTTTATTACAGATTAAAATGACAAATGAAAATAGATTGAAGTCAAATCTCCTCTAACATTTTCCTACGACTGTCGGATATACTTCCACACAATAATCGTCATTTTAGTGAAAGCAGTAACTTGCTGTTAAACTAATGAACTAATCCTGGTATCTACATCAATAAACCTCATTTAGCTCACCATAACTACGAAATATCGATCTTTTCGGAATTGTCAAAAATTGTCCAGCGCCAGAGCTCCCGTTCTTACTGCTTTGCCTATTATTGTTATATGCTGAAAAACTTCGACTCATCAAGGCCGGCGACGAAGCCGCCGAATTGACGTCGACGCTCGGATCTTCGGGAGTTTTGGACGTTGCTGTTGTGGTCGTGGTATTGGTGCTCGGCGACGACCTTTCGCTGGCCGATTCTATAGATATAGAAATTTTTGATGCGGTTACTATTTTAGATTTGAATTCTGCATCATCAGTTTGTTGTTGACCAAGCTCGTTCCTAAGAATATTTCCGTTGCTGCTGCTTGCATCATCGTTTCCAGAAGTTGAAAGTAAAAGATTTTTATTCTTATTCTTGGGACAAGAATACCAACTAGAAAGAGAAGCGTCGTTAGCAGCAGTAGCATAATCTGCGACAACAAATTTTCCATTATTTCCGGTGGTGGTAGTTTTCGTTGACAAGTTTGATTCATGGCAAGTCGCATATAGACCAATTTTCTTCGAACTTTTGTCTACTAAAGTGCAACCAATCTTCTCTATCTGGAAAACATTCGTTTGAGGCGGCTTAATTGATAATGATTTATTGTTTTTCTTTTTGAATTCCTTTTCGCAATTTTCGCAAAGCAGGATTTGTTGCTGGTTTTCTTCTTTTTCTTGTCTGATTCGTTCCATTTGTCTCATCTCTTTGAAACAAACGACTTGACGTTTCAAATGTTCATTTTCGCGCCTCAAACGGTTGACATGCTGCAAAATTTGACAAAAGGAACCCAACAGATCATTGGTTTTGTTCGACGTGCTGCTCTCCAACACTAAACTTTGACTTTTCAGACTGGTCGGAATTTTGCTGACCTTTACAAATCCAAAATCATTTTGCTGTTGCTGTTGTTGGCGAACTTTTTGCAATTTTTCCAAATTTTTCAAGAAATTTTCCTCTTCGTGCTCGTATTTTTTCATCAATTGTTGGTTGGTGGTGGACACTTTATTCGACTTTTTCCTAAATTTGGCTTCAATGTTGGCCAAAGTTTGCCGAGCCGCTAATTTATCTTTGAACGAGCTGCTGTTCTGCATATCTAGAAAGATAAACTTTGACCGCATAGAATATTTGCGACAGTATTGTGAATCTTATCTTCGTAAAATGCTTGTGAATTAAAGTATGAAAAGAAAAGAGCAAAATCATTCACGTGAAACTTTTTGCTCGAAAATTGCCATTGCTTAGGAACATGGTGAGTTTGAAAATGATCAGTTCAATAGTGACGCGCTTTTTAGCAGAAAATTACAAAAATATGAAATATTACTTGTTTCGGAATTTCATTCTTACAAGCATGGGAAAAATAAACTGTAGGTACCTAAAAATTGCATGCATCGATCAAAGATCTTCATCTGAAAGGAGCAAGATTGACAGCGTCTATCAGAACAAAAATTTATATGAGCTAATTTTTAGAAATGAGAGGCAATGCATCAAGATGGAATATATTTGGCATGTGCAACAAGTGCATCAACTAATAAATAAAACTTCTCGAGTAAAAATTCTCAACTTCAGCCTAATGCAAGGAAATGTTCGTTTAAATGCAACATTGGCCCCCGAAATTCTAGTGTGAAATTCTTGATTTGAATTTTCTCGAACAGTTCCAAGAAGAGCGATCAGCAAGTGCTATTCAGTTCTTGGAGTTTTAGGTCATCGAATATCTTGTAACTCAGGCTTGTTTTTCAAGTAGATGGAGAATGACTTTCTGCATTTTTTTTCAAGCAGATGGAGAATGACTTTCTGTGTTTCAAGTAGATAGAGAATGACTTTCTGCACAAATTCTGCATTAAAGTAGAATTACTGTTTCGAAAAATACATACTCAATATGACCAGTCTAAATGAATTCTTCAAGCTCTGCCGTGCAATGAAAATTTGACGTACTGTAAATCAAGTAACTGCACCTTGAACAAAAATAAATGTTCCTTCGAACCACATGCAACACACTAGTCAATCTCGTAAAGTCCGTGTTTCATAAAGCAACAGGCACGAAATTTTCAGTGCAACATGCAACGACCTTTTTTGCATACTTTTTACAATATAACTCCGCCAAAGGTTCTGCAAATCCAGCGTTCTAAATAACACTTTTGAATAGGTCTCAGAAGTATCTATCGATTGGTATCGAACTTTTAGTGTTTTGGGAAGAAAAAATTTCGATGGTTTTTCAGATACCCTATTTCACGCCAAAAATTTCCCCCCCCCCGTAGAGTGCAAGAAATCAAGTGTCGACTGATGGATCTTTTTGGAATCTGTTTGAAAATTTTATTGAGAACAAGATTTATTAGTACAAAATGTGCAAAAAGGCTGTTTTGCTCGTCGCACTGAAAAATGTGTGTTTGTTGCTCTATAGAACATGGACTGCTCAAGCTTGAATAGCGTGTTATATATGGTTTGAAAGACAATATATTCTTCTTCGATCTATTCTTTTTAAAATTGATTTACAGTATCTCGAATATTCATTTCACGGCGAAGCTTGAAGAAGGCTAGTCATATATAGCTTATTACGAGCAAGTAAGCAGTCTTTGAAACGGTGCAGATGGAACTTTCACATTTGTTGCAAGGCTGAACGGGTAATCAAACAAAACAATAAAATTTTGCAGCAAACTATTTGATGGCGCTCGGGGGTGCGCTTGAAAGAGATGTTTCGATTTTTCGCCCTCAGATATTTTGCTTTGAACGTTTATACGAAATGCAGACCACAATAGTATAAAGCAGTTTTTTTACAAGGAAATAAGTTCTGCTTTGTAAAATGACCATTTAATCATTGAATAATATAGGCTCTAACCCGAAATATCTCTGAGCAAGCATCTCAAATCGAGCACATTTTGGTATAGTAGGTACTCTTCGAAGCAGCCCAGCTCCCCACAGGGTAGCAAATCCGGGCAATCTACAACTACTGCAGTCTCATGTCTCATCCAATAAAAAAATAAAATCCTGCGGCATCGGAATGTGCTCGGCATTTATTGTTACTTTTAACAGTAATAGAAAGTGTAAAATGCACGACTGAATAACAGTTTTTAAACCAAAGGATTGTTCAATACCAGCGGAGTAAAATGAATATTTATCTATTGAATAGCGTCGTTCCTGACATGAATTATACCAGATCAAACAGAATCGCCGAACAACACCAAAAATTGCAAATTTTTTCAAACTTTAGCACAGTGAAGCTATGCAAATTTCGATTTTCAGGCTCAATGAATGTTACAGTGATGTTCAGGGCATCAAAATATTTAACATATGCCTTTTTGAAGAGAGATTAATTTTTAATATAGTGGAAATTCTCAGAAATCGTTTAAAAGACCAAAATTTAGAAGTTCTTTGCCACATAGTTTGGATGTATTTGGAAAATACTTGGAACGATCAGGAAACGTCAGCATCAAAATTATGAAAACTTAAAGAGGACCATATCTAAAAAAGAAAAAATTCTTACTTGTCAGTAGGGAACGAAAAGGCCGACCACTGGCTACTCTGGCATTAGAAGACTTTGTTTCTCATTGTCAAATTATCTTACAACACAACAGCTGGCGCCCGTTATGAGCGGGCGCCGGCCAACCCTTCCCGTTTTCGTTTTATAACTTGGTCATAAAACTTATGAAAAAGTTGCTCTTCCCAGAAAAATATGCTGCGGTTCTCCTGCGAATAAATTTTCGCGGAAAAGAATCTAAATTTTGATGGATAAGAAATTCAATAATATTACCTGGATATTCTAAGATGGAATTGAGGAATGGGCTTCCTCTACTGTCTTACTTCTTTTCCCTTTATATAAACAAGATGATGACGTCGTTTTTGACGAAATTTAGGCATGATCAAACAACGAACGTCTCACACATAAACGAATAAACATCAAAAGTGTTGCATAAAAGTTACGCATATGAGCTAGGTATCGAACTCTTTGCTCAGATTTCGATCGGTGGTTCAATTTGCCATGGTTGAGGTCTATTTAACTAGGATGTAGGCCAAGTTTAAAATTCTTCTGGTAATCTCATCGTTGGAATGAATGGAAGTCAGAAGCGCAGCCGATTCAAAAGCGCAGCTTGTTTCAAATGAGCAACGGGTTCAAAAGCGCAGGCGACAATTTCAAAAGTGCAGAAAGGGTACAGTCAGTCTTTTTTGCTTTCTGTTTGTTGTGGCCCTACTAGTTTAACGACTTGTTAACGTGATAAATATAAAAGCTTGTGAAATTATGTCATTTTGCTTCTTATGCCGTATGTGGTTTTGACCATTGGGATGTCCCGGAGACGCCCTTTTTAAATGACTTTTTAGTTTTTTTACAGGCTTTAAAAACATTTTTTGCGTAGAATATCGCAAAATTGTGGATTAAATCAAGGTTTACAGTTACTTAGAAAAAGGTGCGAAATAATGAAACAGAAAAGAAAAGGCAGAGAGACGGTGGAATCAAACATAAATAAGGCTAGATAAAAAGAAGAGCGTAAATGGGTAAGTGGAACTCAGAAAAAATGCATGGCTTATTACTGTAATGAAAGAAGAAAATTTTTCGTTCATGAGCGATAAACAGAACAGCTGAGAGTTTCATGTCATAATCACGCTAAATGGTTAAAATTTAAAGTTCTGTGGAAATCAAAAGTTCATAAGAAGAGTGGTTGTTCTATAATTTTGGCGTTCCCATTGTCGTGGAGGAATTTCCTTACGGTACAAAGCTCGCCATTCCGTGATAATTGTGTATCAAATTGAATCTACATTTTTTGATTCTCGCTGCGGCTGTCATTTCAAATTAAATGGACTATACCTAGTCACTTCAAGCTGTTCACGGTACTTTCATAAAATTTTACTGACCGAGTTTCCAAAAATTCATTTCGAAAAGGCAGAGTTTAACTTGCATGAAGTTATACATTTATCGATTCTTGGAATCACGATAGAAGCCGATTTTCTTTTCAATGAGTGCGTCCATTTTCGTTTGATATTTGAAAGCTTTATAGCTGTGTGCGAGTATCATTAAACAGTACTTTGTCAATAAAAATTAAGAATTTTTTGTGTTTTTTAAACAGTTTTTCAATCAGATTTTGATAATAGATTCAGAGATCAATCCTTTCAAGAGAATTCGAAATATATCAAATCTACATAAGCTAACGCTATAAAAGGTTGAGCGCTTGAGAAATACGGGGTCGGAAAGCAAGTACCATTTCAGAGTTCTGTTACTTTCCGCTAAACCGAGCATCGCATATTGGTTGAAAATTTGTGAGTCCATTTGTCGAACCATGCGTAAACTTTTCAGCCAATATATGGGCCACAATTCGAAAAAGTTTGTTGAAATTTTGTTACACGGCTTTGTTTTTAAAGCACTGTGGGCTGCGATATCTAGAGGGGAAAAACTGCTCAGGAACACACGAGTAAAATTTGCAATAGGTAGTGGGCGTCTTGTGTAATTAATTTAGTTCTTCAATAACTGCAATAACTACACTAAAACTTTTTGTGTGTTCACAGCCTCATAATTAGATTCCACTCGGAGCATACCATACGCTTGATGATTTTCATTGATAAAATTTCTTTCCCGGTTGTAGAAGCTTTATGCTAACCCCTTTTGGCAAATCTGTGACTGCAATCCATGGAAGTTTATTCATATCATATAAACTGCATAAGAGTTATGGTAATCAAATTCACAATTTTTCAAAAGCAATAATACGAGAACGGTTCCTTTTCATAGTCATTAGCGAATTGTAGATCAAATTTGATATATTGTAATTCATTATTATTTGTCACTAAATCCAACCTCGTAAATTTACACGGTGCTACGATTTTCAGGGGTACTAAAAAATTTATATGAGTTTTACTGTATAGAAACATATGTTGTACGACTAACGTTTTTGCTTCCCGCAAATTATTTTGCTGAGCGGCATCGAAGCGGCTGACCATCCTTCGCTGCCCGATCGTATTAGCAATTTGGAATCTTGAGTCGAACAAACCTGGAAATGCAAAGCATGCTTTTACGTGGTCGAAATTGTGTTGTTTGGTGGAAATTTGAAATGTGTTTACTTTGGATCAATGCCAAAGTGTCCACGATGCTAATCTGGTAGATGTTCCAAAACTAATTTAGAATTTACTATAATGTACTTTTGATTGCGATGTATCTAGTGGTTAACCGACAACTGAGCGCCGACAATTGAGCGCCGACAACTGAGCGCCAGACAACTGAGCGCCGTGACAACTGAGCGCCATGACAACTGAGCGCCGTGACAACTGAGCGCCAGACATTTGAGCGCCGACAACTGAGCGCCAGACATTTGAGCGCCGACAACTGAGCGCCGGCTATTTAATGCATTATAATTGAGCATTTTTTCATTTACTGAGCGCTACGAAATACTAGCGTTTCAGTGATTATCTACCGTAATGATTATCTACCGTAATGTATATATGTCCATATGTCTAATCTTATGAATCAAACAAATATGGTCATTTTGGATTCGTATGACGAAGCCTAAGCCTAAGCCTAAGCCTAAGCCTAAGCCTAAGCCTAAGCCTAAGCCTAAGCCTAAGCAAGCCTAAGCCTAAGCCTAAGCCTAAGCCTAAGCCTAAGCCTAAGCCTAAGCCTAAGCCTGCGCATAAGTTTGAGCCCGAGCATAAGCATAAGCCTAAGCCTAAGCCTAAGCCTAAGCCTAAGCCCCAGCCTAAGCCTAAGCCTAAGCCTAAGCCTAAGCCTAAGCCTAAATGTAAAATAGTTACTTCAAACTGATTAGGTTATTTATCTGACATTAAATAGTCAGCGCTCAGTTGTCGGCACTCAGTTGTCGGCGCTCAGTTGTCTGGCGCTCAGTTGTCTGGCGCTCAGTTGTCTCGGCGCTCAGTTGTCTCGGTGCTCAGTTGTCACGGCGCTCAGTTGTCTGGCGCTCAGTTGTCACGGCGCTCAATTGTCGGCGCTCAATTGTCCGGCGCTCAATTGTCGGGTCATGATCTATAGTCCATTTGAATGAAATTAAAACGACAAAAATAATTAGTGTCTTTAAAATGGTTTTATAAGACACTTCGACATAGAATCTTTCTCAAAAACTCGTATATTCGCACCTCCATATTGTGATTCAGCATAAAATTTAAAAGGTATGAAATAATACTTGCTCTTACTTTTTATTTTTTACAAAAATTTCAAGAAAAACAGGCCATGGTCATGCAAGATTAAAATAATTTTCAGGAATTGAAAAATTTTCAGCAAAAACACTGAATTTATGAGAAAAAATCTAAGAAGAAATTACGTTTATCCATTTTGATTTGGATAGTATTACGCCGACCCCTAAATTTGACAATTTTACCAAGGAATTTCGACGATTTGACGAGCTTATTAAAGAAAATAAGCAGTTTGTTTTTGCCGGTCTGGGACGAAATATTTTTTCTTGATGATAAGAGTAATAGTCTTACTTTTTTAAATGTAGAACTTGTACTTTCATCAGTTCGCTGCATCTACCACTTCAAAATGAATTGACTATAATATATGTATGTTAAACTTATTTTCTGAAAAATCTAGTAGTTCTTTTTTCTCCAAATGTTTCTAAATAATAAAACTCTAAAACAAATATTATTTCATATCTTTACGATTTTCTGGTAAGCTACGTGTTACATTGGACTGGGTGTAAATTTGTGAGCACACTCACTTAGTTACAAATGTGACAAAATTTCGAAAATTTTCATTGATTTTTCCAAAATTGTGACATTTTGGCACACGTCAGCAGAATTTCGGTTTTTGCGTGTAAGTTCATAACCTTCACCGATTTCTGTGAGTTCCACTATATTCAGTTCATTTTTATAGAATAGTAGTTTCAGTGGCATGAAGGAAATCGTCGGATAAAATAAATTCGTGAAAAATAAAAGCTAAACTGAGAACGAGCAGACTGAATTTTCACGAGATAAAAACGGAAAAGATGCAGTTTCAACTGAAGAATCTCTACGCTTTGTAACTCTAGCTCATTGACCGTTACTCCAACTTGACTCATTGTGAGATATCGTGATCGGCCATTGTGTATGATTACTAAAACGTGTTTGTCGTTTGTATTAGATATACAGAACAAATTCTATGGGAACAATTAGGTATACAGTGAATCTCAACAGAGGAATTTTTGGACTTCAGCTCATTTCTCACCTCAAACACTAAAAGAAGACTTGACTTCACTCCACACCAGTGTGAAAACTTTTTCACAATAAACTTTCTGCCATTTTTTATGAACCATCGCGTAAAATAAATGTCGTTTGGTACACGAGTACCTTATGCTGAACTTCTTCACTCTGTACAAGTTTTTCATCATCGATTGTTATGATAACTGCGCCCGCTATTAGCCAAGAACAATTTCCAGACTTCGCGTGATTGGTCAAAACGTAACGACCTTCGATTTCCCCATATAAAACGGCATTGCAGTCTGTGAGAAAGGGAAGGTGTCAATCTGCTTTTGTGAAAAATAAATGTTATAAGCAAGTACACATCACGCGGTTTCCGGCAAAAACATACACAAATCTGCAAGATGGTGCTTAGCGTTTTTTTCAAAGAAAAATACAATTTTCGTCCTAACCTGGCTCCGTGGGTGCGAAGGTCACTTTCACCAAAACGTAAGACTCGTCACCTTCCAACCTATACAGAATTTGGGCGACATTGAATGATGATGCTATCCGCGGATTAGTGTTCATCAAATGACAAACGTCGTATTCTCGCGAGGCGTCGTTTTTTGCGTTTTCTTGAACAATTTTTTGTCGACGAGGCGGCGAATTGTTAGCCATTAATACATAATGAACCCGCTTTTGACTGTCGAAGCTTTTCAAACCGTCGATAACCTTTTCGAGAAAAATGTAGGATTTAAAATACTGTAAAATCTTTTAAAAAAGAATCATTTTGACGGACTTGTGGTATCGATGGTACCCCAGTTAGTCAACCAAGAAATTCAGAGTTTGATTCTTTAGGCAGTCTTTCAGCATTTATCTGCTTTATGATCTCTTCATGGGTGCAGAACATCCTGAGCTGACTTACCAGCTCTAGACAACTATTTTTTGCGGTAACTTTAGATCATAACCTGAAAATTATGTGTCCAACACTGATCGACTATTGTTATGTAAATCATACTGTATCAGCAAAAAACTCGAATAAACTACTCAGGTTTCTGAACTGTAGTCGTCGAAATTACAGTAAAATTTGCAGTTGACTGCAGATATTTCTTATTTCGGACTGCTGCAGTTAGATTAATTATCGAATACTAATTGATCAAACCTACCTCCGATTTTCAGACTAGTGGATTCAACCTTAGACTGTCAAGAAAACACGAAATTCAGTGGTCTCGTGTCAATTCATTTCTAAAACATATGTCTGAAACATGCGAAGACTAACCTAACATCAAAAATTTCCTTAAAATAGTTCCACTATGAAAGATTTCAAAAAAATCCAAGACGAACGGATTTTATAACGTCAAATTCAAAAAAAAAACACGAACCTCACGTTTAATCTATAGTCTATTTCCCTGTAATGCTTGTAAATAAAAGCGGAAAGCAAGAACTGTTTTATATTTATTATGATTTTCTGCTAACCATTTGTCATATTAGACGAGAAATTGGTAAGGATATTCAAATACGCCGTAACAGTTTTTTAGAAAAAATCCTACAGTAAAATCTTAGTGTAAATAATTTTGGCAGTTGTATAGTAAACTTATTTCGAAATGACAGACGCGGTGAAAACGAAAAAAGTAGGTTAAGTTTGATACGCCGTTTTCAAGCGGCGCAGAATTTCATACTATCGAAAGACGCTAAATTTCTCCATGACAATCGGAACGTCAAAATCAAAGAAAAACCAGGCTGATTATTCACTTCTGAGTTGGATAGAACTATGTTTGACGCTTGACTGTTACTTGAAAAATTTTGACCAACTAACGAGGTTACAGGAGAAAATTTTTAACTATATGGACAAGAAGTTTTCTTCATTTATTACACTAATAAGCTTTATTAGTTTTTCCTTGTCAAACTTACTTTCATGGGATCGTTGCATCGATCATATTAAAATGAATGGAAATGAATCTATTTTCAATAAGAATTTTTTGTAATAACTGTACTTATAAGACGATGCTCGACAATCTCACCAACATTTTTGACAGCCGTAATAAAAATTCAATCTGGATAAAATTTGGCTATTACAGAATAAGATGGATGAAATTTGGCTTATTACAGAATAACTAACTTTTATAGTCTGTTGTTCTTGAAATGCTTCCAAATAATGAAAGTGGAAAGCAAGTAGTATTTCAGATTTTCCCGATTTTCCGATAAATAGGACCGGATATTTGTGAACATACTGACCTCACCTTTAGCAATTTTTCGAATGACAAATTTTACGATAAGAGCTCTGTGCAAACGGTTCTGACGACAGTACTGATTTGTGTCACTTTTATATTTGGAAGCATTTTATAAACAATAGACTATAGTATTATATGTCGTAGCACGGCAATGTTTCCGACAAAAGCCATTTTGCTAAAATGTTTATTATTGCATGATAACTTCATCGAATGTCATGAATAATGTTTTATGTCTACGGATAAGCAACAAATTGTTTTATATAATCTATTTAAATGAGCTTCAGATAGAATCAATCATGAGTAGGATTTCAAAATCTTTCGTTTTCCTTTGGCTACTGTAGTGTACATGAGGGCTAGTTGAACAGTGGGACTTGATAAAGTCTAAATTGAAAACGGTAGTATACAGGTCTGATTTCTGACTTTTCTATCTTCTACTGAAAATAAAGCAAATTTTTAATTTGTTTGATATGCTTCCCCTGTAAAAGCAATACTAAAATGCACTAATTGTCAGATATTATTAGTACCTTGACTGATGAACTGTCGCAATTTGATTCTTTGCTCCGGAAGTCCATTAATATCCGGAAATTTTGTGGCGCTCGAATGAAAAGGGTGCATGCTGAATTGAACCACGGGTTTTTCAAATATAGCAAATAGACGCCCTCTTCCAAAACGTTTTGGACGCAAGCTTCTAGAAAATTCAGATGATCATTCAGCCGTAACATTTTAAACTGGGGATAATTAGTGCTTAATGGCGGAAAATTTTTCAGGCCACCTTATATGAATTTTAGAGGACAGTTTGGAAAAATAACCTTTTTATGGTTGTTCGATGTGTCATTCCAAAAATACCGATAATGAGCTAAAGTTTTAACGAATCGTTTGCAATATCAATATTTTTTTTACTTTTATGACATTTAGCACACAAAAATTTGCATGTTAAAGTTTGAAAATAATTCATTTATCCCTTAAATTTGAAAGAATTCAACCGTTTTATTTACTGAAGCTGGATGGTTATAATTTTGAAATGCTAAACGTTACGAAGATCGTTTTGACTGATAAAGTAGAGTCTCAAAGTGTAACTTCTGAAATCATACATGTTATAGTGCATTCGATGGACCATATGTTACACTGGCCATTTCTGCCCATAGGCATTTACACATTGAAATTCGCGTAATTATGCCATTTGAGAACTATAACAATATGGAGGAGTATAAAATCACATTCCACAAAACTCCCCTTCCTAAGAAACGTCTCTTACGATTTGTTTCTATCTGGGAGTTGTCATCATACATGCACGTGGAGGGGGGAGGGGGGTTTGGGGGGGGGGGGTTTGACCCCCAGCAGTCTTTGATTGACCCCCAGCAGATTCTTGCTGACCCCCAGCAGATTTGACCACCCCAGCAATGATCCAGAAGATGACAAAGGAAAATGAGCAAGTGAGAAGAGAAAGTCATCATAAAAATAGGAATGATGCTGTAGTTGAACAATTTTTCTAAATAAAGCATACTTGAAGTACAAAAAAGTAACATTAAAACTTTAAAAAGTGCAGTATAGGCAAATAATTTCCCATATCTGACTAATATAAAATGAAGAATATGCTGCTTGGATATTATAAGGCCTATCGAAGATTTTTTTTCGTTATCAGGATCAAAAAAAAATTTGTATTCCACCCCCTGTCCTAGCTGACCCCCCGCAGAATTTCTATGCTGTGCATGTATGGTTGTCATCAAAGTGTATAACTATGTATTTCATACGGTATTAGAGATGAAAGCTTCTTCAAATGAACATTATTGAAGTGCTTTCAATCATTTGTCGTAAATGGTCTAAATGGCCAAAGGAGACAGTGCAACATTACTCGTATGCCTATAGACTATCGAATGCACTATAAAATGCATAAATGTTGAGAATGTATGCCTGATGACCTTCCCTCGCTCAAGCTTAATTACCGCGGAAATGGAAATTCTTCAGGTGGTCATTTGACTTGATTCGTGATTTTTGTAACATCAAATTTAAGTTCAAAATAGAAAATGATCAAAAACCGACGCCTCTACGACTAATTGTACCTTGTTGTCAAATCCTATCTCAGGCTAGTGGCAAAAGTCAATTAATTAAAAAACTATCAGACGGTCCGCTTTACATTCCAAAATCATGCATGAAGAAGTAAGCATTGCAAAGGGAAATGCCCAACAGCGAAAGTCGCTCATGGTGTTGGTTTTCAAATTGTAATGTACGTTGTAAAAAAACCGTTAATACGGCGCGTACATGGCTCTTGTGAGTTTACATGTTTCGTTATAGGATAGAACAAACAAAAAGCGTTCGGGAAATCATTAGCTACACGGCATAAATTTTGGAATTGATTCCTTGCTGATGTTGACAGTTGATGTTTTCATTTTCAGCTCTAATATTATACGTCATTCGTTTTGAAATGATCGATGCAGCAGCGGTGGTCAGACTTTCGGCGAAATCAAACATACAACAAATCAGGAAATCAATTCTGTTAAACTTGAAATGGTTGAAAAGAGTGATAATCAAGGACCCTCCATCATGTAATGAAAATTTATTGAATCGATCCAACGAGCCTCCCATAATTTTGATTGGAAGTTTGGCTGCGACCTCGCCGCATCGATCATTTCAGAGTGTGCCTGTACAAGCACGTATTTTACCATACTCCACTATTTCGCGAGTAACATGATATCTGTAATTATCGCGTTTATTATACTAACTAACGTCAAGCACTGTTATTATGAATAGCGTCAAAGGAAATTTGATCGTGTTCATTATACGCTGAACACGCAATAATCTCCTAATGTTCTTTACTTTTCTAGCATATTATTATTCAAGTTTCCATTACTTCTATTCCACGCAGTACACGAAAGAAAAATTAGAATGCCAACTACAACGGCGGTCGGCACGTCTCAAACAATCCGCTAAAACGGTTGGCTGGAGTAGAGAAAGATGTCAAGATTTTTTGATATTGCACAACATCTGAAGGGCAAATGCGACAACACATCTATCCTACCGATTCTTTCTTTTTTCTGCGTTCCGGCATTTGTGTAATTTGCAATCTGAAATGTTGACCGAAAGTCTATAAGTAAAACAAACAAATCCTAAATTATAGAAGTTCAAAGTTTTCACGATTATCTATGACGTGTATGAATTTGAACTGAATAAATAAGTAGATTAAATTTCCGTGGTATCAAATTAATGACTTCGGTGATCACGAATATTATCTGTTCAAACTCTATAATGAAAGTACTCAATCATCAGCTCACGAACCACACACGATAGTCTGCTTTTTTATAAGATGCTTGTAAATTAAAAAATGACCACAAGTGATTACCGCACTCACCGTTGGCTGTACAATTTTTTACTGCATGATTTTTTACTCAAAAAATAATAAGGATTAGTTGAATAGAATTTCCAGTCCTTTGCGACGCATGGTTCAGCAAGAAATGATAAAAATACAAAATAGTACTTGCTTTCCACATGTGATCCTTATAAGCCCTTCGTTAAAAAAGGCTATAAGTGGTTGTTCTCGCTTCAGTTTATGAACTTCTCTTGCGAATTTGCAAATAATAAGTCATACAATTTCAGTGGGAAGAATACTATAGAAATGATCGGGAATAATGAATTAACCATAATTCGCGGGTCAAAATTCACGGTAGTTTAAAATCTTCATTACTGTCTGTAAAATGTATGACTTCGAATTGAGGGAACAAGTGATCTAATTTTCGTTGTTGACACATTGCCTCAGAGCATTCAGTTTCGTTATGATAAGTAAAAATTAAAGTATACCTAAAAAAGACATGTGAGGTAGTTTTCCGCACTGAAAACGAATATGACATTCATTTTCCTTGAAAGTGTAAACTCGAGGCGCTACAGTAAAAAGAAAATTTATTTTACACCATTTTTTGTCATTTTTGGATGCTTTCTTTCATTATAGACCTATTATTGTGTGGAACCGACCACTTCATAAAAGTTGGTACGGCAGCACTCCAATGGTTCCTGAACAGTTAACACTTATTTTCGTTCGAGTTATGCGTAATGTGGGTTCTGGGCAGCGAGCCGAAGTCAATTCTCGGTTTAAAAAATGCAATTTTTCGCAAAAATGTGTGCCAATACGCAATTCTGCGATGCAACAAAAATTATTTTTACAGAAGATACTCACATCAAAGAACAACATGTGGAAAAAATGACGAAAGAATCGATAACGTACGATATTCGAAATTTGAAAAAACTGTCGTTATTACAGGGTTTCTCATGATGAAATCGTATTCTTCGAAATTCTAATCCAAATTGTATTGCCAGAAACGGCACCAGAGTGCGGAAGTAAGCTATGAGAATGCTAGGTTGATTATGCCAAATGCTGACCAATATAGAATGAACTGCCTTGCGACAGGCTGCTCTTAAATAAGAGCAAACAAAATTTCGATGAGGTGGTCAGTACAGATAACGGACACCGGAAAGGACATATATAATTCCGTTCCTTTCGCTTAGCACAGCTATGCTAATAGTTTTGTTTGAAACTGTTTTTTCGCTTTACTACATTGATGCTAAGTTCTGGAACGTCTTGAAAAATGATGACTTCTGACTGCACTTCTTATTTTCGCTATAGCTAGGCGAATAATTGATGGTTTTCAACTATTTTTTGAGCACATAGACTTGATGCTCATTATTTTTCACGATAGAGATCTGCTTGTTGCGCATTGCGCGTACGGTAATTGATCAAATTAAAAGATTGCAAATCATCAAGAAAAATTTCTCATTTTTCTGGTTTTTGTTTGGTATTCCCATCGAAGTTTTTCCTCCCTTGGGTTCAAACTTCACGAAGCAGTAACCTATACACTGTCGCAGAATGAATTAAAGTCATTATTTGCTTATGTGTTCCATGTGTTACAACATGTTCCTCCATACAAAAAATTGTGGAAAGCCATCAAACATTCACCTGGCTATTGCGAAAATAAGAAATGAAGTCAGAGGTCATAATTTTTCAAATGATTTCAGAACTTAATATCAACGCAGTAACGCGAAAAACAGTTTCAAACAAAATTATTGGCATAGCTGTGCTAAGCGAAAGAAACGGAATTATATATGTCCTTTCCGGTGTCCGTTATCTGTACTGACCACCTCATCGAAATTTTGTTTGCTCTTATTTAAGAGCACCCTGTCGCAAGGCAGTTCATTCCATGTTGGTCAGCACTTGGCATAATCAACCTAGCGTTCTCATCTCACTTCCGTACTCTGATGCCCTTTCTGGCTGTACATTTTGGATCAGAATTTCGAAGCATGCGATTTCGTCATAAGAAACCCTGTAATAACTACAGTTTTTTCAACTTTCGGATACCTTATGTTATCGATTGTTTCGTCATTTTTTCCACAATGTTGTTTTTAAAGAGAATTTTTGTTGCTTCGCAGAATTTGCCTATTGGTACACCTTCTTGCGAAAAATAGCATTTTTTAAATCGAGAAAAATTGACTTCGGCGCGCGGCCCAGAACCCACATTAAGCATAACGCAAGCGAAAATAAGTGTAAACTGTTCAGGACCCAATGGTGTGCTGCCGTACCATATTTTATGAAGCTGTCGACATTGCATGGTAATAGATTTATAATAATAAAAAGCATACAAAAAAATGAGAAAAATGAGTGAAATCGATTTTCTTTTTACTATAGCACCTCAAGTTTGTACTTATGAGCAAAATGAATGTCAGATTCGTTCCCAGCGCCGAAAACTACCTCACATGCCTTTTTTGTTTTTATACTTTGATTTTCACTTATCACAGCGAAGCTGAATCTTCTCAGACAAAGAACTTTGGACGACTTGTTCCTTCGATTCAAAATCAATGTAATGTTTGAATTAAACAACAGAAGCGGTTTTCATTGCCAACTCAACTATTACAGCAGGCAGGGTTTAACAAAGACATATACCGTTTGTTCAAAAAACAATATGTCATCACCTCATTCTTATTAATTTTACCTGATACGACAACAAAAATAGTAGATGATAAAGCGAAAACGCCATCAGTGGTGCGACGTTCAATTTCTCAACAGTCAATAGAATTCAACGACGGCAGTTCTTTCAACGTTTTCATCAATGCACCGGTCGTTATTTTTTCCTTTTCCAGGAAAAGTCGTCATCATGAGAAGGCGTCGGTCGGTTGATTAAAATCAAAATTGATCTGGAGTTCTTTATAGAATACTGTATGATAAATACAATCATAAGAGCTCTGAGAGCAGGAAGAAAGCAAATTATTTTATCGCGTGTTGGCCGAATAATTAAAAATCCCCAAAATTTTGGCTATTTTCGTCTTTTTTGACTGCAAAAGCTGCACATTTTTTGCATGTATAAGAGAAAGTTGCTTCGGAGAAATGTTGTACAGATCAAATTAGTATGTACACTGTAACAACACACAATAAGCAATAATATATTCGAAGAAAGAAAACGGGTCAGAATGAGAAGGCTCGTTTTTAGCATCAATGAGTGTGCGGAAAATGATTAAAAAAATTTTTTCATAGACTCTTCTTGTTATCTGATGATGGAAAAAAATTTTCGCTTCATGATATGAAATATCAGTACAACGGAGGCGGGAAGTCTGAACACAAATACACTTTGGGCGAGCTTCTCAAAATGGATTTGTCGCAGGGATCATTGGATGAAATGTGCATCTAAAAGTGCTTCACGATTCAGAATAAACCTTCGACTAAACCGAAGAAAGTCTCGAAGAGTTGTATGAAATTAGAATTATGACTGTATTTTTTTCAGTTTAGACTTCCGCAACCTTCACCTGAAAGACATTTGTCCAATGAGGCCTGGTGAACTTATCGAAGTTAGTCCTATTGTAGATGAAATTGTCTCCAAGCGTAAATTCTGAAATTAAAATTGCAAAACAATGGAAACTTACTTCACCCAAGAAACAACAACAGGTACAAACATCATTCGATGAAATCCTGAAAACAGCAATAATGTTTCTACGCTAACCTTCTGTCTCCAATAGTTTTTGATATACATAACTTTGAATTTTTGCGAAGTTTGAAGGTTTATAATTCTGTAGTGGCGTGGAATCAGTCTTTCATTACATGAAGAACTTTCTTGATATTGGTTAGCTCTATTTAAGGCGGCAATTTATATGTTTGCGTCTCTTATTGTTCGATCAATCAGGTATACATTAAGCTTCTAGTTTTTGGCACATTTATGCAAATTTCTGTGTAAAGAAGATCCATCAGGAAAAACGATTACTGTAACATCACTAAGCTCTATCTGTACTATTCAATGCATTAAATATGAACAATTTCCGAACTTACACATGCAGACCTTCCATCGTGAGACTTCATCATTCAACAAAAGTACAGTATTGCCAGATAGCTAGCTAGTTGATGCATTTGAAGTTACCATTTCCTGGTTTGTGAAATATAAGGTAATATAAAGCATCGATAACTGCTGGACTGCCTTTGAACTTTAGTATTCCAGTCATTCAAAAAACGAATATCGGAAAAGCTGTAGCACCAAAAAATTAAAATGGTTCAATAGCTGTAAAGCCTTAAGTCTATAGCTATGGGGTCAACGACATAACTGCCGGACTTGAGATAAATTCAAATATATCAAAAATTGGAGAACCCAAATTGGAAGTTATTCATACCAAATTTATCACTAAAGCCTACACTCATGCCGGAAAAGTAGACTTTGACAGAAATGATTGTGGTAAAAAACAAAAAATCGCCCATAGACCGATTTCGTTATTCTTCTGTGGTCCCCAATTTAATCCGAGTTTTGATGTCGTACTTATATGTCAACAACTTCTCTATTCCTCTGATCTGACGATTAAAACAGGCTCCTGAATTAGCCAAATTTGTGAACCAAGGACTGTTAACTCAAGTTCTCCATTATTTGACGAAGTGAGGCGTTTTACCATGGAAATTTTTCTGTCCGACACTGTGTAAAACTGAAGTGTGGCCATCAAACGATTTCCGATCCTGATACCTTTGAAATCATGTCTCACGGAAATTGATCATTAAACGTTGCAGAAGTAAGTGAAACTCGGGTAAATAGTGAAAATTGGGGTTGTACACAGTTCTTTTTATTATGGAATTTCAAATCGGATTTTTTTTCGATAATAGTGCTAACATTGGTTATAAATTGAGTATCATTATTTACAATTTCGAATTTTCTATCCGTTGATTTATTGGGGTTGGTCTCTATATCTACACTTATTTCACTGATCGCCAAGCAAAAGATTGTTAGCGACTTGGTTACTACCACAGTCATATTTTGCAAGACCGAAAAACTTCCAATGATATTTGCAGCTTTTATCGTTGAAGATTTTCATATCTAATCCAAAAAAGACAACAAGGAAGAAAGGAAACGAAGAAAAGGAGAAGTAAAAAGAACAGTGACAGAAATCTTTTTATTGTCTGAAAATCCGCCGCTCAACTATAGCTTGTTTACTTTGAAATACTGCGGCAGCGACAACGAGAAAAGTAGGTTCAAATTGACAGACGATGCTCACGCACACAATCTCGGGTTGAAACGATGTGATCCTGTCAAAGGATGTTTAATACGGAAATATGAAAATCGTATTACTGTAACCCTAATGCCTTTCTGCCTGTAGGACATATTTACACTGAAATTTGCATAAACATGATCTGGAAGTAAGTTCGCCTATATCTAATCTCAGCAATGGAGAACGAAGATGCAAAGGATGAATTACATTTATAATTGTATGCAGCACTACAAATAATGTCCATTTGATGAAGCGTTCACCTTTAATACCCTATGAAATACACAGTTGTGAATTCTGATGAAGTTCAAGTTCAGATATCTAAAACGGTACGATATCGGACTGCCCTCTAGTGAGAAACTTCTCTCAAGCCAACAAGCTTTATTGAATGTAAATTTTTACTTCTCCATATCTCTTATGGTTCCTGAGATCAGGTATAGGTTAAATTTTATATATGCATATTTTAGTGTAAAGAAGGCTTATGGACTAAGATGGTCATTGTAACATTTGTCAAGTTATTTTGGCCTATCAAAGGCAATGCATGTATTATTTCAGAATGTACCCTTGGAAACCATACACCGTGGGTCACTAATGATTTTCCAATTTGTAATAGGTCGGTGATTGCCAAATTTAATCTGGCTGGAACTGTCATTGCAAAAAATAAGCTTTTATTTACAATAAGTACTTTTATACTAAATTTATGTTGAAACGATCGATGCGGGTATCCCATGAAAGTAAGTTTGACAGCAGTCTATTTCTTTCGAATGCTATTTCTCCGGAAAGAATTGGAAGCAAGCGTTACACACTGCATCATGTTTTCTTGGACTACTGTAAACGAGGAAGTTTTTGAGAATGCGGCACTTTGACAAAAGAGTATACATTTAGATCGCCAAGGTGGATGAAAATATCCGCTATTATCATCAGAGTTCAAATAGAAAGCAGCATAATATGGATTAGACTCTGAATTGATAAATAAGAAAATGATCAAGATTTATTGGAGAAAAGCTTTGTTTTTCTTGTTTGAAGAGGAAGTAAAAAGTTTGATCATTCAAATTCTGAAATTCAGACTTTCCTTTTTTTCAAGTCATGATTTGCTCATTTTCAAGCAAAATTTCAATTCATGAAACTTCAGGCGTTTATTTAATTTATTGTTAAAGTTAACAAAATTTGATGAAAAACTAAATCACAATGATTTTCATTGTATTTATGGCCATACATTGCTCAAGGATCATCCAGCCATCATTACCATCAACACCGTTCAAGTCTTGCATGGAAAGTGATTTTCGTGTCGCTATTGAATACTGAAAAAATAAAACATAATTTTAATGATCAAGTTCAAATTTATACAATATTTCTTAAATTCACAAAAAATTACTCAGAAAAAATTTTGGTACTAGTGTAATGGTTATGGCACACTGGGTAGTAGCTGCTCTACCATCAACTGTACAGCCCACAGCGTTCCAAGCAAGCCATCCAAGGGAGACTCATCCAAAAGTACGAAAAATCAATAATTCAGTTTTCAGAAAATTACTTGTTTATCACAAATTCATAAATTGAGCTATGACAGCGAAATTGCTGTCAATCGTTAGAGACTATCAAAGCATTAAGAATCTGCAAGAAAAATAGATTAAACATGGTTTTAATTAGATTAACGTTTAATTAGTTGCAATTGCAGAAGTGCCCGTCTCAAATATCTAGGTCTGGACCCATGGGTTTATTCCCGAGGGAGTGATTCCCAAGTGAGTGATTCTCAAGTGAGTGATTCCCATGTGAGCGATATGTGGGCGATTGCCAATTGGGTGAATTCTCTAGTGAGCGGACTCATCATGGATTTTATCCCCCCTCTCGGGCATCAACTACAGTAAAATTTTTTTATATGAAAATTATATGCAATGATGACAATGGCTTACTTAATTCGAATGTATAGAAATGGTAAACCAATAGCATTCTAAACTCCTGCCTCTCACTTAAGCTGAAAAATAATGAGGAAGACACATTATAGTCATTTTCAGAACTATAAAGAAACCTGAGGTTCGTTGCACTGACTCAACATGGGGATAATCTCAACATCGGGATTAAATTGCTGATCCTCGGTTTGAGCTATCGCAATGTCAATAATATTTTCTTCCAGTGCAGAAATGATATCCACTTCAGGATTAACTAATACTAAGGTTTAAGTTCGAGTTTGGGAATTGCATACACTTTTATATTTACTTGCTTTAAAGGTAAGAAAAGTATGCGAAAATGTCAGTGCAACCCTGCAGCTCGTGCTGGGGATAATCTCGACATTTAGCTCGTTCTAATCCTGATGACGTTGAGATTATACCAAACTTAAGATCAAACCCAGTCACGTTTTCGTTCGTGATTATCTTGAACTCGAGTTTAGATCCCTTTAGTGCAACTCGGCCTTGATTAAAGTCATTGGGCACCATGTGCAAATATGGGACAACTGGGTGAAGCATACAAAAATGCCTTTAAAAAACTCCTGATTCAGCCATGCCTATATTAGAGGTGTGCACCAAATCCCATTCCTGCTTCTCCCCACTCTACTCGCACTCTCATCGCAACAGTACGACTTTTTTGCAAGCAATACAAGAGTGATAGGGGTCTGTGAAATAACTTTTCGTATGCAATCTGGCAAAAAACGCACTTTCCGCAAATTTCAGTTCAAGTCCAAAACTATGAATAATGCTGTTTTGTTGAATAGTTTCAAAAACCACTTGTGATAACTTGCTTTTGAGTTCCTTGAGAGAATAAACTTGTTTATGGCTTGTAATCAGTAAAACGTACACAGTGAATTCTATATTATATATAAATGTTATATAAAATGACTAAATAAAATATAACTTGCAAAATCAATTTAGTACTAATCGTTCTGTAGTTGTTTTTTAAAAGGGGTGGATTTTATGTGTCACTTTCCCACGGTTGATCTGTTTTATTGACACTAAACTTAGTAAAAAATTTCAATGCAGTTTGAAGCACACATGTGTGAGGGGGGACATGAGGGGATACAAACTGCCCTAAGAGTGTTGAAACTGGAAAATTTTTGATGAAAAAGAATTTTTTGGCCAAGGTTTTTTTAATTTTTTGTCTAAAAAACGCCAAAAAACCTGAGACCACCCCCTGTACCTTCTTCAAGGTTTTGGAGATGCACATGTATGGTTGGAAAGTGTGTTGATGAACTCAGCTGCAGAATATACATTTTTGCAGATGTGGAAAATTTTTTAATGAGGAAGAATGAATATCTATGGTCTGGTTTTTATAAAATGCTTCCAAATAGAAAAATGACACAAATCAGTTCTGTCATTAAAATCGTTTACATAAAGTTCCTACTGTAAAATTTTTCACTCGAAAAATTGGTCAAGGTCAGGTCAGTAAGCTCGCAAATTTCCAGTCCTTCATGATATACTGTTTATCAGGAAATCGCAAAAATGTGAAATACTACTTGCTTTCCACTTTCATTATTTGGAAGCATTCCAAGAAAAAACAGACTATAATATTACGAAAGCGAATTTTTCCCAAATTTAAGTGAAGTTCTCGAAAATATAGTCCACTCCTTTTTCTAGCTAGACAACTAACCAACAAGTAATTTTTCTTTTTTCTGCCCATTCGGGGCATTTTCTAATAAACTAGTCCACCTCATTTTAGTGGGCCTCAAACATGCATGAAAACTCTTATAGAAGCACACTAAAGTTTTACATTTGGACATCTTGACATCAAAGAAACAATAGAAAGCAATCTTAAAGCTACGAATTTTCACTTTTGGTAAAAATAAAAAGTGTTAAATGCATAGTACTTAACAAACGTTGTAAACAGAGTGTAAAGTGACCATATCCATTGAATTCGGAATGGTCAAGAACCTCTAAACCCAAAAATCATAGAAATATGCTTGATCACGAGCAGAATATTTTTTTGTGTGAGATGATTGCATTCATCGAGTTCTCCATAGCTGAAAACCCCTCCCCACAAAAATTTGTAGAAATATATACTTGTTTACACTTAGGATAATTTTTTTGTGTAGAGTGACTGTGTTAGATACCACATTCTGGCTAAGCTGATACTACCATTTTTTCCACTATTTCCCATACAGTAAAACCTTTTCAAAACCGCCAATTTTCTATAACATTTGTTCATATGCATCACCTTATAATTCTGTTTATATTTGCAAAATTTACATAACCACTGGTTTTGTGTTTTTGTCATGGTGTGGCCTTTTTTGAGCAAGTTATTCATTCTGTTTTTTTCTTGCTCGTCTTTTTATGCCATATTTTTCGTCAACATAATAAAGTTTATAGTGAACAGCATCCCACCTGGCCGACCCTGCACTCAATCGCCAATTATTCATCATTAAGTTCTTCTTATATTTCCATTATTTTATTAATTGCCTTATCCATTGAATTGTTAATTATTTACCCACTTCCACATAGAATTCCGAACCTCCTAAATACCACCTTTATTATTTTATTCCCGTATTATTTTCTTCATGTGTACCATCCCCAAAGTTCATCAATTTCACAACTGTGTCTATGTAATTTCTGTGGTCCAAAACTCGTCCCTCCAAAAAATCACAAAAATAAGCTTGTTAACCCCCAGGATAATTTTGTTGAGTAAAGTGGCTGCATTTGTTGAATTCCCTCCGGTCGGTCCAAAACCCCTTACAGCAAAAAATCATGAAAACATGCTCATTTACACTCGGGATAATTTTTTTCTGTAAAGAGATTGCATCCATTGAACTCCTCAGGGCCAAAAGCACCTTCCATAAAAAGATGTTTTCCACGCTAGATAATTTTTCGTGTAAAGTGACTGAGGGCACTGAATTCCTGTTGGTTGAAAACCCCTTTCACCTAATAATCAAGAAAATATGCTTGTTTACACCTGGGATATTTTTTTTGTGTGAAGTGACCACATCCATTGAATTCCCCACAGTTGAAAACCAACAATATTATTGTATTCTCAAACACATTTGAGGAACATTTAGTAAATTTAGAGCTAGTCCTGCAAGCTCTAAGAAAGGCTGACTTGACCTTTAAGCCAAAGAAGTCTCCCAGAGTGAGTCCATTTTTTAGGACATATCTTAAATTTGGATGGAGTTTCCCCAGATCAGAAGAAGGTTAAAGCCATTGAAGAGCTCCCATTCCCAGAGTCCAAAAGAAAACTCTAAAGGTTTCTAGGAATGCTGCAGTGGTGTAAGAAATTCATACCAGGTCTGGCTAAATTCCCAGAACCTTTGTACAAACTAACTGGAAAAAATAGTGTTTGAAAAGTATTGGAAGTTCATCATTAGGCTTTTCAGAGCCTAAAGGATGCATTATTGTCAGTGTCTTTTCTGAGGTACCCAGTTTTGGATGGGTCTGCGGACTTTGTCCTTCAGAGGGATGCCAGCAGAACAGCACTGGGAGCAGTTCTCTACCAGGAGACCAAGTCCGACTGCTGGGTAATTGCTTTTAGTAGCAGAATTTTGAGAGCGGATGAGAAAAAATGGTCAGCCAAGGAGAGAAAATGCCTGGCCATAGTATATGGCTTGAAGTTATACAAGCACTATCTAGTAGGTCATAGAGTAATCATTAGAACAGATCACAAGCCTTTGCTCTCCATGAAAGTGAATGCAATGACCATTGGTAAGTTGAAGAGATGGAACTCATTCATCTCTCAGTTCAACCATAAACTAGAGTATGTGCCTGGAAAACAAAATGCCATGGCAGATTTCCTTTCTAGAATGGATGAACCAGATGATCAGACAGAAAAATACCATCAAAATGGGAACACATGTTGTCAGAAGATAGAGGAGAGTCAAATCTGAAAGATCTGGAAGCACAAAAAATTGAGGAAATGCATCTCAATTTGGTGAAGAGATTCAGTGTTTTGACAGATTGGAATCTTGAAGATGGTTTTCTGTTATATCCAGAGTGGAAAAGTGAGAAAAGTCAAAGGATTGACACAAATCCAGAATCTAGCCCACCAGCAAACTTGGTAAATGCTGTCACTACAAGGAGCATGGTGAAGAAAGTGGAAAAGAAAGATCAGGCTCAAGCTCAACCTGATGGCAATCAAGGGCAAGTAAAGCAAAGGGAGAATAACCACGAAAAAGGTAAGGAAAAAAGAGTTACCTAGTAATATCCGGAGAAAGAAGGGTAATTCAGTTTGGCAGACCCCAAAGTAAATGAGTGGCTAAAAGGGCTAATTAGAGATGATCTCATGGCCATTTTGCAGCAAAAAGATGAGGTATTGAAACCTTTTTTTAATAGATTGGGTCCGAATGGGACAACCAAGTATCGCAGTAGATTTTACATCCAGAATGAACTGTTATACGGGGAAGCTGGACAGAGAGCTGATGATCAAGTGGTCATTCCAACCTGTCTGATAGATAATATTTTGCACAAGTACCACAGTGCCATTATGATGACTCATCAAGGGTTCAAAAGAACTCTTGCTATGATTAAAAAACAGTTCTGGTCGCCTGGAATAGAAAAGAATGTCGGACACTGAATCAAGTTTTGTCCAGCTTGTCAAATGGCTAACCCAGGAAATGCTGAAGTTCCACAAATGATACCCATAATTGCAGAAGGTCCTTTTGAAATTGTATCAGTGGATATTGTGGGTATTTCTCCACTCAATGGGAAGAGACTGTATGTCATAGTCTTTCAGGAATTTTTTACAAAATGGGTTGAAGCTGAACTGATCCCAGATCAGTCACCTAGCACCATTGTAGATACTTTTCTACACGCTATTGTATTTAGACACTGGACTCCATGGAGATTACTCAGTGATAGAGGAGGTTGTTTTACCTCAGATCTAATGAAAGAAATCTGCAAGTTGTTAGAGTGTCAAAAAATTTATACAACAGCTTACCATCCTCAGGGAAATTGTATCATTGAAAAGTTCAATCAGATACTCATTAAGCAGCTCAGAAAAGTGGCGATTGAAGAACACAACTGGCTATGATATTCAAGAGCTGTGGTCTTTGCCTATTATGCTAGGCCACATGCAGCAACAGGGCAATCCCCTTTTTCATTGCTTAGAGGTAACGAGGCAACCTTTGGGTTAAACTTATCGAAAGCATACAATATTGTAATGCCAGATATCAATGCGAAGGCATACAAATTTGTGTTTGCAAATCCTTTAGTCAACTTTTACAAGGATATTGCAAAAAAAGTCCAGAGTGCTGCACATAAATCGAAGAAATACTTCCATAAAAAATCCAAGGAACATAAGTTCAAAGAAAAGGACTGGGTTCTACTCAAAGTAGATAAGCAGAAAAAATTAGGACTACCTTGGTCTGCTCCATTCATAATTTTGGACATTTCGTGAGTAGCAAAGAATGTTGTCACCATTGTTCATTGGGACAACCGGCTAAATCACCAAATTGTTTCAATCAGCAGATTGAAACATTTTCATTACGAGACCACTAGGGTCTTGCCACAAATAGCATGAGCCAATGAGGATGGGCCACATGAAGAAAGTACATCACTTTCCAATATGGCGCATACAGTTAAAATTGGAGCACCAAATCAATCAGATTCATTGTGAAATTTTGCTCATGGCGAATCTATGCACAACTTTGTGCAGATTTTTTTGTGTATATCTCACGCCCATAGGTACTTATTTTATATTTATTTTGTAATATCTTGTTATATTTATCGCGTTTATGTATTATTCACATTAATTTTGTAAATTTTTTTTTCATATATCTCAGACTTTGGAAAAAATTCTTCGGAATTTTAAACCAAAGTGACAACCCAAAATTTTCGGATCTTTTCAAAAAATTACAACTGTCAAAATTTTTCATTTTTCCAAAGTAAATTATTGCTGCCCCCACTCATCTGAAATCTATACTTCCATCAGAAGGAAGAAGTAAAACTTCTCTCATATCATACATAAAAAGTAAATTAGCAAAATTGCTAAATTATACTTTTTCAGCATTTGAAAAAACTTTAAATTTTCAAATTATTTATTGGAAAAGAAAGAAATTTCTCGAAAGAAAAATGGCAAAACACGCGCGGAACTGCCAACAAGCTTCGACATGCAAGTGGTCACACACCGAGTGCCACGTTGAATATGGAAGACCGCAGCACGGGCAAGATAACCGGTTCTTCTTCATCCACAGTAAGGCTCAAACTTATTTTATTATACATTTTTGGAAATCAGAGGAAATGCCCAGATGTCACTGGAAGACCAAATGGGCACCCCAAATAAGGGCAGATGGGGTCAGGACTTGGACGGAACCAAATATGGGAGTATCGAGAATCAGAAACTCAAAACCAATCAAGGATTTCCTAAGTTGGAAATAGACCTGCTATCAACAAGAGTTAGACCTTTCAAGGGAAACTTAGAACCTTGGGTTCAGCCCATTCATTTTTTAGTTTATCAAAATTTCAACAAAAATTAATTATTTTCAAATCAAATTATATCATTTTTCAAAATCAAAATCATAAAAAATTATCAATCTCGAGTGCTATAAAAATTGTAAATACTGATCACCACAAATGGAGCGTAGTTGGTCGCTCAAGCAGCTGGTCAGAGATTGGTGTCCAATCAAGTGGTGGACAATCAAATCAGGTCTACCCTCCTCAACATATAGAGGTAGCAAGGGTAAGATTTGGTAAGGTGTTAGTTGCCTACCAGCTGAATGTTTGGTATATCAGTGGCTCACCTAACACAAGCCTGCACTAATCTATCTGTCTGTGAAAATTAACCTACTTGGTGTAGTGGTGGTGGTGTATTATAGACCTCAAATATATGCTGAAAAGAGGGAAATAAAACATTGAAATTTATAATATTTTTAATTATTTAGACTACAACTTCAAAAGGGTCGTCAGAGTCCACAAGCTGGACCAAGGGTTCTAAGGAACCATTGGATACTGGCTGGCCAATCCCAAGGAACCAATCCTGGTAGACATGGGAAAGGTCAGCCAATCACTGGAATATATCCGAGAAGTATCAATCTTCAGAGAACATCCGGTTTGTGGACTTGATGTTGAAAAAATAAACCAAGATAAAGTCCCCACCTTGTTGAAGATGATAGAGGTCGACAGTCCGAAGGGAAATCAATTCACTTGATATATCAACTTCACACTAATGAATGGTTAAACCTATGTTGTCAATGCTACCAGCCTCATGGAGAAGGAATGGGTAAGTTTGCACAATTTCCTAAATTCAGACATGTTGTTTGCCAGATATTGAGTACTAGAGGACCTAGTAAGCATATACAATGTATATGGAGCAGGGCGAGACAATAAAAATAAGGACAAAACAGTCCACTTGTGGGAACATCTGAGGAGGACCAGAGGTCCCTTCTTCGATTTAGACGGCTTCACCTCAACTATGGTAGGTCCAAACCTAGAGAAACAGTGTTTTCAGCTAGAAATTTGTCCCCAAACCTTCAGGTTAAAGGGCTTATTCATGGAATTCTACTTGATAGAGGTAGGGCCTTACCAATATGATTTCACACTTCAGGCAAACAGTGATCAGTTTGATAAAAGAGGTATATTGCCGAAAGAGCTGAGGTATGCAGCTCTAGATGCATATTATTTGTTACTAGTTATGTTTCTGGCAATCCATTATGGCATGGCCAATTACCTGTTGATGCAAATGCAGGTTTTTGACCATGATAGAATGGAACCCAAACAAATTAACATGGTAGCCCTACATTTCTATCAACATTTAACCATTCCGGGGCATGTTAACCGTGAAATGGGACTAAGTTCCCCAGTCATGCAAACTGATCAAGTACAGCCTAATATGGTAATCCCCGTCACATACAGGATGTCCAAATTCCAGATTGGGACAACATCAGTGTCGATATACTGGAAAATCTCAGAAGCCGTAAGTCTTACTGGGATTTAGCCTGTAAAATCTCACTGACATTGTATGAGAATGCTAAGCTATACTGGCTACAGGCCGGGAAGCCTAACCATATTCTACAAGAGGCATTCTCTAGTAGCGACCATTAACCAGTGGACATCAAAGGCCATAAGCAAACCTATAAGACCAATTTTTATATGCCAAATTTGGCCAAAATATCTATAGCATTAGATGAGCGAAACTTCATGGAGTTAGAACAAATCTGTAGATTTATGCCATTGGCCTATCATTTGGCATGGCCTCATTCCAAAGCAGAGTGTGACTTTGAAATAGCACAGCTGCTAAATTACAGTTTTCTAAATAGCTACAGCAGGGATGCCCAGGAAGCGATAAAACACATGTCCTGGAAGTCAGGGGACTGCCTGGCTTACTATTTAGAACTAGCCGGGACATTACCACCATTGGAACCCAAGCATGTGTTAAAGACAGGGATATATGCTTGGCAAAATTGGTTTGGATTCGTGCCTCTGCAGTTCAGGAAGGCAGAAGAAATGCTCGAAACGGGCAAATGCAAATCGATTTTGAAGGACGAAGCCTATAGGGTAAACCCTCATTATTATGTATCCTTTTACTATATAGGGTTCGAGACTCTAATGCCGGGACTGCAGTATCCCATGAGGGAAGAAGTGAATCCAATGGATTATCCCATGGCATATGCACCACGCAATCCCCTGGAAATCAGCCTGGAATTTGTCTCAAAGAGTTTCTGGGAGAGAAGGCTAGCCTCAGACATGCCTGGGTACACCCTACCACATACCCCAGCCAGTGAGTTAGTTTTAAAGGTACCTTTAAATGTTCCTTTAATATCCCAGACAGCCCAAGCTGGAGGGTCTGGAAAAGTTAAAACACAGCAGCAAGCGCGAGTGCTGGTAGTCCAAATGCAGCAACCAGCAGTTATCACGGTAGCTATGCAAGCAGCTGTGGTAGTAGTTGTGGTGCGACTGCAAACGCAACCACCGGTGGCACAGCCACCTACAACACCTCAACCTCAGCAACTGGGAGAGCTAGAACGGAAAGTAGTCACCATCATGCAATCCATGCCTCCCACTCCAGCAGTTTTGCCAATCAAGGTTAAACAGCTGTTGCCAAAGATACAAAATTTAGACTCATAGTCCAGTTCAGAAAAAGAAGAAGAGGGTAAAATTCTGGAGTCTGCGAGCTAGACAGTGGAGGAGAATGACCCCAGGGAGGCTGAAGCAATAGAGGAGGAGAAAATCCAGACTTGAATAGATGAGGCAGTAACCAAAATGTCGGGGATAGATGTTAGACTGGACAAGATGCAGGAAACATCTCTGGATGTTTCCATGACTTGCAGGCGAAATGTGAAGTCTTTCAGGCAAAAATTGTGGAACAAAGGCGCCTGGTGCAGCAGGAATTCCTGTGCCAGTGGGTGTTACAAGAGAAGTTGAAGGAGCAGTCATATGCTGATGACAGCTCAGATTCAGCAGTAGCAGCCACAGAGCTGATGAAGAGGGGAAGAATTTATGACGAAGGAATCCCCAGAGTTTATTCTCCTGAAAAAGTTCAGCAGATGATGGTCAAGAGAATGTCAGAAAGATTTATCCAACAATTAGGCAGAGAAAACGTGAGACACCAAGTCCGACTAAGTAAAGCCCATCAACATAGACTAGCAGCGGAACAGCAACTGCAAGAAACACCTGTGACCTATTCCAAAAACAATGCCTGTGACACGGCTGAAAAAACGACGACCCTGGACGCCAAGACAACTCAAAAGTGGACTTCAAGGAGTCAAAAGAAATCGGATAAACCTACAGCATCCACTGTGAGGTACACTCAGATGGGAATGGTATCGAAAACTGGTGGAGAGGTTAGTACATCATCTGGCAAATCTAAGTCCATTCCCACAAGCTATACCACCAAAAACAGAAAACTTTCTAGCTAAAAGGCGGGAATCATAGTGGTAAAGTCCGATTTTGAATCAGAGGAAAAGTTGATCAAAAATGTCAAATTGAATGTGGTGGTTACTAAACCCGCAAGGGAACCACAGCAATATGTCTTTTCGGGTCAATTAGCAGAGACTCTGATTGATTATTGGGAATGGCAGAGAGAGCAAAGGCGAATGATTGGCCCCATCTCATTCGAACCAGAGGTGGCCAATTATTTTGCCGTTGATCACCAAGAAGGCCCAATAATTCACAGGAAGAGATATATGATAACTACCGCCAGCAATTTCAAATGCAGGGTGGTTTCATGTTCGACAGAGAATGCATACCTGAAGAAATTTGGGAGTGTATCATTCTAGCTCTCATTCCCAGATGGCTTCAGGGTTACGATGCTTCAGACATTTTTACTCCCATCAGGTATGTGACCCTGATGATATTTTCACAGTTGGAATTTGCTCCCATCACGCCCATGGCAATTGGTAGGTGGTATGCCCAGGCGCCCAGGCGTGTTTGTTTGCAAACAGACAACTAGTCTTCGAAGCTCAGGGAAACTGTGTAGACGAGAACTACATTGCAGCCTTTAAGCAGTATATCTTTATGGGTTCACAAAGGTTAAACCAAATGGGCATGAAAAGGAAGGCACCTGGGGATGACAAGCCGAAGCCTGATAAATATCAGGGCATGGACGCCAAGAGCCCTGGTAGGTTTAAGGTGCCTAGACTTCCACCAGCTAAGAAACAACAGCCGTCGAGGCAACAATCTTGGAGTTCGACCAGCCAGAGGTTGTATAGTGGAGTCCCTACATCTTCATACAAAAGTCAACTTTCTAAATCTCAATCTTCATCATCAAATACTCTAAATCCAACTTTTGGACCACAAAAACAACAATATAGCTGTTCCACAAGCAGTGGATCAGGGTGGAGGGAGAGACGATGCATTCTCAAACCCTATCAAAGAAGGCCTCGAAGAGGCTATAGAGGCGGCGTACAGCAGCAGTAATTAGCTGCACAATTTTGGACCAAAATTCATCTTGTTGTATATTATTCTACTAATTTTGTAAAACACAAAAACCAAAGACACTAATAAAACTACAAAAAATCCAAAAAAATTATAAAATCACAAAAATCCAAAAATATTATTTAAATTTTGGTGCTGCTGGCCTACAAAAATCTTCTTTTTTGATGAACTGGTGCAAAAAGCAACCCCAAAAATATTTTCAAATTTTCGGCCATTTTTTTGCTCAAATTTCTTGGGGCATTTTAAAATTTTGTGATACTCCTACATTCCTGCATCATCTTTTCTGTATCATAAATATAATTCCTATTTTAGTTTATTTTAGAAAAATAGAGAAGTGGGAAAGGGGTTTGCATGATCAATTAGACCATTGACCAACAGCCTACCACAACATGCAGACCATACAACCAAACCCAAAATCGACCCAATTCAGGGATGATGGCAACATCATACTCCTTAGGGCAGGAGGTCTTTCCACCAAAGCCGAGGTCAAAATGGGTGTCACTTGCCAGCTATTGTGGCGAAGTCCTTAGTATTTGTTGTATCCAAGGAACATTATGGGAGTTTGAGCCAAGACAGACTGGGAAACTGGGAGTCAGCCAAATGGTAAACTTTTTGGTAACTTTACTAAAGCCGGGGAAACCCGACCAAAAGTTTTTTTTCTACCTCCTGTAGGTCGGTTTGGACGCCTCTGGGATGTTGGGCACCCTGTTGCTGGCAAGTTGGGATGGGAAATCGACAGGCAAATCCATGAATTGGACGACCAGTGGCGCAAACATTTGCATGGAAGTGGAGCGCCACAAAGAGAAGGAAGTGATTGTGAAAAATCATTATTCACTATTATTACGTTTTTTATTATATTTTGGTAAAAGTGCTGGCATCCAATAATAAACTTTATTCCAGCAACTTCGGCTTTTATTTACATAAATTATTAGTGGTGCATCCACATTTTTTTAGGATATTTGTATTATTTTGTTAATATTCTATTTATTTAGATTTCGACTTCAAATGTCTGGAGCAAAGGGCCAAAGCCCCAGGCACCCTGCTTGCTGACAGCAAGCACAGGAAGACCTTACTAGGGATCCTGCAGGTAAGTCTATCCCAGAGGGGAAACCTTTCTCTCCTAGGAGACTTCCAGGGCTCTGTTGTGAGGCCCCTTTATTGGAAGTAAGTAATTTGTTCTTGTTGCCAGGTCTGGCAAAATCGGACTGTTGCGCGATCTCCAAGGCACAGCCAAGGAATTAGCTCTAATAGGTCAGTTCAGACCAGAACCAATCCTTTCTTAAACCCTTAAGGAAAGATCTGCACAACAATCCACTACAGTAAAATTTTTTCTGTGTGAAAATTATATGCAGTGATGCCCACAGCTGACTTCACTTAAATGTAAAGAAATGGTAAACCAATTGCATTCTAACTCCCGTCCAATTCAAAACTTCTGCCTCTCATTCTAGCTAAAAAATGGTAATGGAGGCATATTATAGTCATTTTCAGAACTATAAGGAAACTTGAGATTGGTTGCACTAACCCAACATGAAGATTATCTCAACATGGGGATTAAATTGATGATCCTGATTTTGAGCTAATTGCAATGTCCTACTGAGGTTTAAGTTCGAGTTTGAGAATTGCACAAATTTTTATATCTATATGCTTTAGGCACAAGAAAATTGTTCGGAAATGTTAGTGCAACCCGACAGCTGGAGCTATAGATAATCTCCACATTGAAATTCTCACTTTTGGTAAATGCAAAAGATGTGTTAGCTACATAGGACTTGAAACACATTGTAAACACAGTGTAAAGTGACCATTTCCATTGAATTCCCCATGAACAAGAACCCATCAAACTGAAAAAAACCACAGAAATATCTCTGTTTACACGGAAATTTTTTTTGTGTGAAGTGACTGTGCCCATTAAATTTCTGATGGTCAGAAATCTCTTCCTCCAAAAATACATTTGTATACACTCAATATAATTTTGTGTATTAAGTGATCACATTCATTAAATTCCCTATGGTCAAAAACCCCTTCCACACAAAATCATGAAAATAAGCTTGTTGATGACCAGGATAATTTTTTATGTTAAGTGACCCCATTCATTGAATTCCCCATGGTTCAAAACTTCTTGCCCTTAATTATCACAAAAAAATGCTTGTTTACACCCAAGATAATTTATGTGTAGAATGACTGCATCCATCAACTTACCAAGGGTCAAAAACCCTTTCCTCCAAAAAGTCATGGGGGTATCTTCATTTACATTAATGATGATTTTTTTGTGTAAAGTGACTGCATCCATTGAATTCACTTCAGTCAAAAGCTCATTGCACCAAAAAATCACAAAAATACACTTGGTTATGCCCGGGATATTTTTTGTGTGTAAAGTGAATGCATTCATTAAATTCCTTGTGGTTGAAAACCTGTTCCTCTAAATTATCACTAAAATATTTCGGGGATGGACATAGTCTATCTAATGGTTGTGAAGAAATAGCCAAAGTCGACGCAATTTGTGTTGACACCCATTTGCATAGACGTCACACATAAAAGGCCCAGACATTTATGTTTTTAGTCATTCTACTTGTGTTTGTTTTTTATTATTGAAAAGAAAATGGGCAGGCCTGAGTGGCCATTATAATATTTTTATATTACTGATTTTATGGAATTTGTGGAGTCTCGCCCAAATACAATATCCAATGCTTGGACATTTGTGGATCAACTCTCAGCATAGGGAACACAGATTAGACCCCAGATCTCAGGAGTACCACCCTGTGTGTAAGTCTACATTAACAACTCGATTTTCCGCCTGATTTCTTGGTTTCTTGGTGTTGCCCATTGATTGGAAGTTACTTGAGCTCAGAGTCGTGTCTGATCATCTGCAGTTCTTTGGAATCAAGCAGTTGATCTTTTGTTGAACTTCGGATTGACCAAACTGTTGCAAACTACTTCTACCTAAGGTTTCCACCTAGGTCTCTTTCAATTCTATGTATTATATTTCTTTATCTAACTCAAGTCCCATTTCAATAAGTGGTGGCTTCTGACACACAGAGTAATGGAAAATCAGTAAATCAGTGGCAAACTGGAGGAGTCAAAAAACCAATAGGTTTTTATAGAGAATTCGGTGGTTATAAAGTGAGTAAAGACAACCAGAGTGGTCTCAAGAGTTGGGGGTTGCCCAGAACACCTCCAGGAAAAAAGGTCCGTGATATGGAAAAGCTCTTTGTCCTGACTTCAGCGGAAAGTTCAGCTGAAGAGGATAATGGCTCAGATCACAGGCCTTTATCGGTAAAAAATGAGGGCCAAATACCTACCGCCTTGACAGCTGCTGAAAAGGAGGACAATGACATGATATTATTGTCAAATCAAGATCACTTATTTAAGGAACTGTCATGGACAAACCTCTTGAAGAGAGGCGATTTATTACAACCACCTATCATAGGACCAGGGCGTCCTTTGCCGAAGACGAACATTCCAGTTATGGATCAACATCAGCCCCGGCCAATGAACAAACCCACTCAATTATTCAATACTTACCATTGATTGTATTGGGATAAGGAGTGGGAATAACATTGAGAAAATCCTCCTAAGAGCCCATTGGAGGAAAAAATGGACCAAATCATGAACAGGTTAGAAGTTTATGATAGTATATTTGCCAACATTGCTAATAATGGTTCACAGAAAGCCAGTAAGGCAAATGAACCGAGGCAAAGCAATGCTGGCTGTATGGAACAAGGTGGTGCATTAAAATTTGAGCAATCTCAGGAAGGGTTGGTGTGGCAAATTGATGGTATCACTCTTCAGAATGACTTTAGACGGAAAGACCAAAAGTCAAGTCTGGGTCCTAAAGAGCAGTATATGCCTCATTTGCCCACAAACTCAAGAGTGCAGCAGAGAGTGAGCAGTTGTGGTTTTGATGTAGGCATAAAAAACCCATTTCTGATAAATCCAACTATGTCATAACAAAGCAGTTGTATTAGGGATGAGAACCAAAATGTCCAGCAGCATATTATGCCTACAATGATTCGGATTGGTCTGGCTTTATGGGTCAATCCCGCTCAGGTAGGCCCAACTGTCTATGACATTGAAAGGACTATCAAACCAAAGTTACTGCAATCAGATATGCCAAGTAGACAGGTTCTTGCTTTCATAGTGGAGCTAGAAGCTGAGTTTCAAAAGAATACTCCCAATGAGGTGAAACTCGAAGCATTAACTCAATTGTCAAGGGATTTGCTGAAAGAATTGGCCAAAGAGTCAATGACATATAAGGATGCTCAAGACAAAATTTTGAATTATTGTGCTCCAGATTGTAACCTGGACATCCTCAAAAGGAATTTGCTAGACGTTAAACAAGAACCAGATGAAGCAGAAACCAAATTTTTAAAAAGGGTTAGAGCACATGTGAATCTCATTTACTAGAGTGAAAGTAAAGAGTTTAAAAATAAAGTGATCATTGAAACCTTTTTCTACAGAAGTCTTTAACTTATCAATTAGAACTGCAGAAAGACATGGCCCAATTCAAAAATTGGTATGATCTTTCACAGGCAGTCTATGAGATAGAGTTAAAGTACAGAAACACAATTAGAACAATTGGGCTAAGAGAGCAGCCTGTGATGATAAACAGTGCTCAAGCAGAAATTGCTGAGGAGCGGCAAGCGGAAGTGAATGTAATCCAAAGGCCTTATGAAAGCGCCCAAAAATGCAATAAGGACTTTAGAAGACCAAACGCAGAAAGGCAAACTCTGATGCAATCTTTGCAAAATCAATTAATAGATATAGCTGATGAGGAAGTACTTGAATTAAATCCACAACAAGCCATAATGCCTTTGCAACAGCCTGCTGAGGAGCCAAAAAAGGTCTCACTCATGGTAGCTCTATCTAAGAAGTTTATCAAAATGGCACTGTGTTATGAAGAAATTAGGAACTCTGCCAAAGAAACAGAGGAAGTCATAACTGCTTTAACTCAGAAAGGTGTTAGGCTGCTGTGGGTTAAAGATGATGCAACCGACCTTTGGGTTTAGACAAAAGAAGTTGCAACAGTTCTGACCACAGGCTAACAACAACAATAAACTAAAAACTCTCTCACACGTTTCACCAGATACTTGCCAGTACTTCACCAAACCTCAGGCAGAACACCCTGGCACATACCTCAGGAGATCCTACCCAAGTCTCCACTCCTAAACTTATAAAAGCCTCCACTATGCTCATGAAACAAAACAATTACTGGCTCAATTTGTATCAGGTATGCAAAGGGCGATGCCAACACAATAAAAAAAATAATAAAAAGTAATTGGCAGTTGGTGGCCACGCTCCATAAAACCACAATATTTTTTGAATGAATAAAAACACCAAAAACACGCAAAACAGTGGCCACATATCTTTATGTAAATTTTATTATCTTCTTCGCCATTTTTCCCTATGTCCAACCACCTGTGCACCGACGCCGGAAGCTGAACACGTGCACCTGTGGGAACCCCGACATCCCTCGGCCCTCAAAACCGACCAATGGGAGGTGAAAACCTTTCTGCAGCCTGAGTCTCATACTGAGGCCCAGACTGCATAACAGTTTTCCCCTCGGAAAACAAATTTTTGGGGCTACGCCCTCCAAGATGTGATCCAGCCCCTACCAGGTCCTTCAGGTGACAGCAACTTTGATCAATCCATTCGACAGGGCACTCCTTTTCAGGCTACCGGTATGATGACGAACATAGTTCAGCCTGGACTTTGACATTGATCTGTGCCTAGATCAGGGGCCCCACCATTCCTCTTCTCCCATGTACATGGTTTTTACAGTGTAGGGCTTGAGCTACCATAGGTGCGCTTCCTCTATGGTTGGCCACTCGCCATATAGCCCCCTCCAATACAAATCTGCACAATAAAAAATATTTTCTATAAAATATTTCAATTATCTGATTACGAAATAATTTTATAAATGCAAATAAAATTTTTTCATGTCTTCATCTTTTTCAGGCCCTGAAATTAACGAGAAAAATACGAGGGCTATATACACCCCCAAAATAAGATGGATGGAAATAACAAATTTTGCCGGGCAACTTTTGGGCACTGGAAACGAGAAAAATTTAAAAATTTAAAGCAACAATAAAACAAGATAATATATTTTTTTTTGTATTCTGTATTTTATTTGTGTTTTATATATATATTTTTTTTTTAATAAAATATGTACCAAATAACAAATTTTGGTCCAAAAATTGTGCCGCTGTATGAAATTATTGTTGCCCGCGGCCACCATAACTGCCGTATTGGAAGCTACCATGGGGAGGATAGGCACCACCCCGAGCTCCACCACCCCTGAGGAATCCCCCAAAAACTCCTCAGGGTTGGGTCACACTAGGGGCCCTGGTCATCGCCTGGCCTCTATAGGGTTGGGGATTGACCATTCTGAAGGGTCTTCCTTGACCCTGTCCCTGACCCCAGCTTCGGCCATATCCCCCTCCAGTTCCCCTCTGGTACGAACCCTGAGTGGAACTTACGGAAGATACTCCAGAAGCTGAGGTACTGGACCTTCCTTGACTTTGTTGATTTGCATATGGTAATTTAAATACTCCAGGCTGTTGCCGACCCTGGGAGTGAGATGACTGTCACGAGTGCTGGCTCCTAGTCGTGGATGTATCTCTAGGTTGCCTTTCTGTTAAAATGGGAATCTTGAAGGGTTGACCCTCCTCATCCTCGGCTTTCTGGAACTTACCAGAGAATCTCTGAACCATATGGGACAACCTTCTCTTTGCTGCCATATCCATTGCAGTTTGCTGGTGTTCCTGCATTCGGTTGGCATATGCTTCCCTGAATGCTGTACTACCCTCTCCCCCCAAATAGATTGAGTAGTACTTCCCTGTCACAAATGACTTGGCCTGTGCATCAACTGCACCAATGTGTCTCGGGCCCAACTGCTGTTGTTCCAACTTTAGCAACACCATGGTACATAAGTATCTCACGGCTGCCATCACCATCTCTGCATCAAAATGATGAAACTAATTGGGCATCTATTTGAGCCAAACATACTCCAAAATGGGCTCAGGAATGTTTATGTGATCATACAGGAAACCACCTTGAACTTCAAAGTGATCCCCATAGTTCTCATAAAGCTCCTCTACTCCATTATTCACTAATGCCCAAATGATTTGATTCCTATCATCATCTGGCATATCTTGAGCAAAAAATTTGATCACCTGTAGTGTCGAAAACTCTATCCTTCCTTTCACAACTGGAAGTTTCTTATGGATGTGGCCAAAGTACCTTTCTTCGTTGCACTTACCTGAGATGCAATTGATTTACTGGGTACTTTGGCTGGAGCTACTGTCGACTGCACTTGACTCATAGAACTTGTGGTTCCAGGCGTCTGGCTCATCGGCGTAGTTCTCGTGTTGGACTTTGTTGAATCTGTCAATAGAGTCATCAATCCGACAAATTTCAAGTCCACAGATGCAGAACTCCCTGTCTTCTGTCCTTCATCATCACTTATTTCAATCACATCTTCCCCATCTCTCCTTTTAGCCCTATTGGCCTTTCGGGCTATCTTTCACCTTCCTAATCTTTTAATCTGGTCGTCCCTATGACCCTCTTCTCTAAACTTTCTAACTTCTGCGGCAGTATAAATGTCTGGTATACCACCATCTATTCCGGGAGCTCTTGGCGCTATTTGAACTGCCAGCACAACCTTGCTGACCGCAGGTTGGATGGCCTGCGTACTAGCTGGCTGTGCTGCCAATTTCGGGATATGATAAGCAGTGGGCGGCTTGACTGGAGTTTGCACCGCTGTAGGCACTGCCAGAGGTGTCGACTGCCCCATAAAACCAGCCAGTACTTGCTCCAGCTGCTTCTGCTGCTGATCTAATCTCGCTTTCTGCTCCGCAAGCTGTTTAACAAAAATCTCCTTTTGTGGCTCGATTTCTTTCTCAGCTTGCTGCTTGAGCCTTGCTTCAATTTCTGCTATGGTTGGACTTGCAGCAATCGTTATCAGATTGCTTTCATCCACTGTCTGTTCAGCCCTAACATCCATTCCAGAAAGTAAACTTTCTGTCTGATCTACCAAGGACGTTACCTGCGTTTCTTGGTCAGGTTGTATCAATGATTCAACAGTGACCTCCTTGTCCACTTCTAAATCATCTCCTTCCTGATTTAAGTCTATGAGGGTGTTGAGGTCTGCAGGTATCACTTGTTGCTGTGCTTTTGCTGCAACAGGCTCAGCCTGCATCCCCTGCACCTGATCCATCTTACTCCTATCAACTCCAGATTGCTGACTTGCCATTGTGCTTACCTTAGTGCCTGTAACCGGCACTGATGGTTGCTTAAATATCGGCGTCACCGCAACCTTATTGCCAATATGCGTAATCTGGATACCTGGAGCATCAGATGGCAATGTCAGCTCGAAAAATGGGGGTTCGTAACCTAGAACGTATTCTGGTTGATACACCAACACACTTTTCTTCTGATTTTCCTTCGTAGCGTCCTCGCTCATATCTATCGGGTATTGCAAACTTGGCACTCGGACAGCTATTTGACCGAAATAAAATCTTTGGTAGCAGTATGGGTTGTCCTTGCACTGCAGGCATTCCACCAAATGCTTCTATCTGTCTGCCCGTCATTGCTCCCACAATTTCGTCTTGGGCCAAAATCGGATCCCCATGAACCCGAAAGGATTTCCTCAACAAGTAATTGCATCACCTTTGGTTGGCGTATGCACTTCTGTCACTGGAAGACTATTCAAAAAAGATAAATATTGCCCGTACCTATCTCCCCTCCACAACATCTTCAAGATTTGCTCCTTTCCCTCAGGGCTAAAGGATCTCAAATAGTTGTGGTCAAGGAGAGAGGTAATGTACTCCTCTGCTTCCTCTCTGCAATGTGGCCGAAATAAATGAAACGTAAGGGGAAGTTTGTTACACACTGCCTCCAAATTCTTAAAATTGTCTTCAATCAATATTTCAGAATATGGAGCGATATCCATGCTCCAGTGTTGTCTTATGTACGAGTCTTTACTATTTGATATGTTGACTGGTTCATACTCGTGGTAATCAACTTCCACAGATGTTATCTCCAATGACTGTTTAGTCTCTTTCCTATACCTCAGGAAATTTTCATATAACACCATGGATACTGGTTCATCAAGTCTACTAAAACTTGTCCTTTGATTAACCATATCCACTACCTTCTTCGTAATGCGAGCTCTAATCACTTTTCTGACAAAGCTTCTTCAAACTCTTCATCTTCACTTACCGTATCATAACCATCCACATTCTTACTTTTCTCCTTGATGGTATAATCCAAATGAATACCTTTAGGGATGCTTACATCTCTCCCTCTGTTTGGATTGGCTTCGTAATGAGGGAAGCTGTACTCCGTATAGCCTCCAAATGAGGTGTCCCATTTGGCAGCCATACGGGCATACATCTCCTGCCTCATCACATGATAAATAGCTGATGATTGTGGCTCTTCCACTTCCGGGCTTCCACAAAAGATGAAGATTGCAGAAAGTTCTCGCCATGAATCATATTGAAAAATCTATATAGCCTAAAGGCCATTACCTGAATCTGATCCGCCTTCATCAAATCATGCAGAAAATACTGGAATCTGACCTCGACTTCCATAGCTAACTCATAGTGGGAAAATGCTAGGAAATCCAACAATGAGTAGTAGGCGTCCAGTGCTGAATACCTTATTTCAAACTGCGTAATAGTGTGCCTACAGAATCATTCACGTTGTGCTCTCTGACGGAAATCGATTTGATAATAACCAATATCCGCCAGATACAACTCCATGAACAACCCTTTCAGCTTAAACGTCTCCGGACAAAGTCCCAACTTCCTGGACATCGCCACAAACCTTCCATTTAACTGGTCTCCTACCTTGGCTACGTCATAATAACGGCCATATGAAGACATAACTCCATGCTTGATCTCTGCTGTCAGATCAACATCTTTTTGTTTCCTTCCTGAGCCATTAACATTCCAAATGGCAACCAGATTTGTGACCAAGTTGTATCTAACAAGAAGCATATCCGAATCTAAGAGCTTATGAATGAGCATCCATTCCTTCTGCATGATTGTCATAGTATCTACAACAAAGGTATCTCCAGTCACCATTGAAAAGCTAGTGACTCTTGCGAACTCCTTCCCTTTTGGGTTATCAACCCCAGAAGTCGCAAAAACTTTGCTCACATACTCTTGTGTGACTTTTTCCGTATCAAAACCAATAATTGGCTGTCCTCGAAACCTACTATCCTCCAAGGTTTTGATCATCTCAGCCACCTTACCTATTTCTACCATTTTCAGTTCCGTCAATTCCAACAGAAATCTTCTGAAATTCATTGCAAACCATCGTTCTAATTTGCTGACTCTGACAATGCGTTTAATGTTGTAGTCTAAAAAAATTCAGACAAAATATTTACTACTTTTTTCTGAAAATTTTTCCAAGCGGACAGACATCGGTTAATTTCTACCTTCACCACAGATAGTAAGCACAAATATTTGCCGCGGAGATCAAGGTTGAGATCAATTAGCACTGATCAAGTAGCAAAAGTGTGTTGGGTTAGACTGAAAAACACCTAATTTCACATATTTTTGGCTATCAATTTCAGTTTCTATAAAGGGTTCTATAAAGGGACACCCAATGGCCAGAAAAGCTAAATATCAAGCTCCCGCTCCAAAAATTTCAAAAGTTTCAAATTTTTGCTGTGTCTTGCACAAAGGTGTTAGAGTGCCCCAAAATCAAATGCTATAAATGGGTAAAATTAGGTACAGAGTTAAAAAGGGTCCAGAAAATGGATATTAATGAGTAGAGAGTTAGAGTTAAAATCTAAAGTTCTCCTGGATTTCTAGACTATAACATCTGTCGGGGGATGCGGATAGCAGAGTTTGAAAGGTGGTTTTGTGCCACATTTGAGTTCTCGCTAACCAATCCAATCGAGCCAATAATTGTTTTTATGGGAAGTGTCGAAAGGATGGTAAAACATCTCGAAAGCAGAACTTTCTGCGTATGAACATTGTTGGTTTCGATGTGGAAAAGGTGAACTGGGAGGATGTGAAAAAACTATTTAGATGGGGAATCAATAATGAAAAAGGCAACCAGTTTGCTAGATTAGTTTTTTTGCAATTTAAATGCTAAAATGTTTGTAGTCGATTTACCTTTGCTGCAAGAGCAAAAGAGGGGCATTTTGTTGCACTTTTTAGGCTCAGCAATGTTGCTAGTCGGCTATGCCATTTTAGAGGACATTGTTTTAATTGTCAATGTCCGTGAATGCAGAAAAAGCACTAATGGTCGTGATTTGTCTGATGTGATTAGGTCTAGTATCAAAGATGGAAATCTTGGAAGATACTATGATCTGGAGGTCATGGCAAAGCAGATCATGGGAAGCAATATTACCAAGTCCAGAAAGGCAGGAATCTGCCCAGAGACATTTAAATTGAAAGGCCTCTTTGCGGAAATGTATTTCGCTGATGTTGGTCCTCATCAGACTGATTTTAGCCTCTTGCGTAATAGGTGAAGTGTGGCCAAGGATAAAGTGCCTCAAGAAATACTATAGTACATGAGTATGGATGCGTATTTTTCCCTGGCAATTTTTATGGGGGGAATCTCAGCATGACTGCATGATCGAGCTATGTGGGGGAGTTGCTAACTTTCCTCACGATATAGTCGATCCAACTCAGATTGAAATGCTTTCATATAAATTCTATCAGTTTTACTCATATACAGTTACTGACTATAAATTATATAACTTTGTGGGTACACCTGATATTGTGGTTAGGCAGATGGAGGCAACCTACGACATGATGCGCCAGGAAATGTATGCAAGATTGGCCACACAAGTGCAAGAAATAGCCTAAATTTCATTGAAACTGGAACATTTGCAACCCAAGGAAAGGGAAAGGAAATTTGCCATGGCAGGGCATCTATCCAGGTGCTTACCATCAAGGTAAAAAATCAAAGCCCAATTCCTTTGATGAGGCGAGTGACCCCGAGGATGATGAAATGACTAAGCCTGAACAACCCTTGTCAGCCAAGGAGAAGTTGTGCCTGGAGTTAGTGGAGGAAATGGCACATGGAAAGCAGTATCAGGAGCTCATGCAGCCTGTATCTTTGGCTTGGTTCCTCGATACCGCAAGAAAAGTTATCAAATTGCCCCAGGTTCATCAAAAGCAAGCACTACTGGATGCTCTACAAAATCTGCTGGTTTATGTGCCTATTGACATTGACCCTGGAATAGGGTACTTGGATAAAGATCATTGGAAGCCTCAGCTGGCGGAGTATGCTAAAGCGTTTGAGGAAAAGTGGTTCTCAGAACTGCAAGCCGCTTGTACTTTAGTCCCGCTGGCCTTCCACATGATCTGGCCTCATAGCTGAAAAGAACTGGGTTTTGAAATGTCTGCAATGTTCAGTTATAGGTTCATTGCATCATTCAGCCCAGAGCTACAGGGCAACATAAAGAAAATGGCTTGGCAGTCAGATGATAAGTTAACCCAATATCTTTTGTTGGCAAAGGTTGAGATTGTGGAAAAATGCTGACATGTGAGCTCCGATACCTGGTAGTCATGACATGATAACTATGGACAGTAAGAACTATAGCTCAAATCCATATTATTATGTTAGGTTCTACCATATCGAGCTAGCAGTCAGAATGCCTTCATTGAGATATGGGTTGACCTGGAAAACAAAAATTGACAAAGTTGGGGATGTCTATAGTTGTATGGCCGAAAGCAGGGAGTATAGTATATCCTTCCCTACAAAGATCTTCAACTATAGACCCTTGGCCTCAGATTTACCTGGAATTCAACATACATATAGTTATAAAATGGATGAAGGTACTGTCACCAAACTAGCTGGCAAGATTAGTCCCACTAAGACTGATAAAGCAAGGTCTAAAAGGTGAGGACCAAAAGCAGGCTGGAGTTAGTGTAGTTGAAATTCCAATAATTTTAGGCCAAGAAGTCCAAATGTCAGAAAACGAAATTTTCAGCAATGCAGTTGGACTGCCTGCTGAAGATGAATCGCAAGATGGAAGCTTTAACAAGGAGGTGACTGAATTGTCTGAAGAAGAGCAGCAGGAAGAGCGATCCGTTCTGGCAACAGAACTGATGGAAGTTCAAACTGCCCAGACACAGTCTGACCTCAAGGCCCAATGTAGATTGGAGGAGATTTTGAGGAAAGAAGAGGAAGGGAAGTGAAAACTCCAACTTGAAGACAAACAAATGGAAAGGGAATTTGAGGTAGAAATGGTGAAAATGAAAGCCAAGATCCACAAGATGGAAGTCGAGTACGGGTTCCAGCAGGAGGAGGATGCAACGCCGACAGTGGAACAAAAAGTGATGGAACCACCATCACCAATGAAAGTGGACAATGAGTGGAAATGCCAGATTCAGGGATGATGGATAGTAAGGCAGTGGTATTTTTTTGCTGATGGGACAGTTCCAGGGTTATATTCAGCCAAAGTTGTCCAAAGTATGAGGGACAAACGTTGGAGTGATGAAAGGATTTTATTTATGGCTGAAAGAAAAAAGATGAGATTGAAGGAGAAGGAAAAAAGGAAGAAGGGTGGTAAGGGAGCAAAAGTAGAAGCAAAAGAGGAAGACAGCAAGAGGGCAACTTCATCTGTCATATCTGCCTCAACTTCCATAATTTCCTTCACTGCCACCCCACATCCAAAATTACTTCTACCTTGACCAGAACCCCATTAGCAGTAAGGTCTTCATTGGTAACTGAAACTACAGATAGTACATCACAAACTAGTCAAGCTTCAGGTGCAATAGGCCTTGTGATGGGGAAACTGATACTGAAAAGTCAGGTAAAACCCAGCAAGGGCCAAAAACCAGAAGTGGCAGCTAGTCAAGTGCAAGTGGCTGTTCTGGGAAAAATTAAGCAGTAAAGGCCACTCAGGTAACTGAAATGCTGGAAATGACTGCCGAAAAATTCAAGGACAGTCTCTTGGACTTTTCTGGGATGTCTATCAGCCAAAAGCCAGAGAATGTAGACCTATTTCATTTTTTATGAGTGCAGTTGCCAACTATTTTGCTTTCGAGCAATTTGAATCAGAAAGAGTATTCTTCATGGTAAATGATGCCGTTAGGGACATCTTCCCCAATTATCAACAACAGTTTAGAATGCAGGGAGCTTTTCTCTATGATCAGACCAATTTGCCTGAAGAACTCTGGGAAAGAGTCATTTATGACTTTGTGGCTCCAAGGAGAACGAGCACCTGATGTGTTTTCCGCAGTAAGGTACTTGGTGATGATGCTATTCCTGGTGTTGGAATGTGCCCCCTGTCCCCGATGCGTATTGGCAACATTTATGCCAGGGGGATGGTGGCGGCAAATAACTGACTGTTGAGGGTGTATAACAGCCAAGATACCTCCTTGGAATTTAAAACAGCCTTTCGATCAGTGATGCTGAGTAGCAATCACCATGTTGGAGTGATGGGTGCCAAAAAAAGTGCCAGTTCAGACTTGCAAAGCTCTCTTGAATTTGGTAAACCTCAAGACCGAAAACTGACAAAACTTTGAAGGTTCCCAGAACTCAAGGTCAAAGTCAAGGCCAAAGAAGCCAAGAATTAGCACTGAATATGCAAGGAAAAGTGCAAAAAATCGGTAACCGCAGCTGAGGCCAGTTTCAGTTTCAGTTCATGGAACCCCAACCGGGGTGGTCCTGGAGTGGTGCAGGGCAGAGGTGCTGCACCCCAGGTGCAAGGTAGAGGTGGCCAGCATGGCCAGTGGGTATGGAGACCTTACAGAGGTCATGGTGGAGCCCGTAGAGGAGGGCAAGGAGGCGGCGGGCTGCAACAGTAAAATATAGCTGCAAAAGGTTTTGGCCCAAAATTTTCAATTTCACATTTATTTTCCACAAAAATACAACAAAAAAATACAAAATCACAAAAATACAAAAAAATCATAAAACAAAACACAAAAAACAGAAAAAAACTTTCTTAATTGTTGTGGGCTTTAAATTTTTATTTGTTTTCATACCTCTCATGGCCAAAAAATGGCATGTAAAAATTTAGTTCAAAATCTCACCTTATTTTTTCTTTTTTCTTGTTTTTTGCTCAATCAACGAAGCTGGAATTTTGATTTTTTCTGTGATAGTTCGTATACTAGTGTACATAATTTGTAAATTATTTAGAATTTTATAGAAAATTTGGGGGAGGTAACCTTGGAAAGGTGGTGAAGACTTCATGGCCAAACACATAACCGGAAAGAAATAGACAGATATATGTTCTGTCCCTAGCATCAATCATATGGTCCAAAACAAAAGGTCATGGGAAGGTAGGCAACTGAAGACCCTCCGCCCTGGTGCAGGTCAAAGTAGATTCGGCAGTAGGTCATCAAAGTCAAGCTGACGCCTCCAGACCAAGAGGTAGCACACCTGGATGGCCTTGTGGACATTCCCATATAAAAGAAGAGATGTAAGAGGATGGTGATTTGGAAAGCTTTCTGCATGGGGGCATGAATGACCAAAAGATTCAGAAAACTGCGTTGATTTAAACAGGTTCTGAAAAGGTCCGGAAGTTTCATCCCGGCATATTATGGATCTTTCTAACCTCGCATTGGTCAGTTTTGAAGCTCCAGGGATGTGGGGGATGGACATAGTCTATCTAATGGTTGCGAGGAAATAGCCAAAGTCGATGCATTTTGTGTCAATGCCGATTTGCATAGACCTCGTGCATAAAAGGCCGGGACATTTATGGTTTCAGTCATTCTACTTGTGTTTGCTTTTTATTATTGAAAAGAAAATCGGTGGGCCTGACTGACCATTATAATATTTTTATATTATTAATTTTATTGTATTTGTGGAGTCTGGCCCAAATACAACATCCAACATCTGGACATTTGTGGATCAACTCGCAGTGGAGGGAGTGCAGGTTAGACCCCAGATCTCAGGAGTACCACCCTGTGTGCAAGTCCACATTTACAACTCCATTCTTGGTCTGATTTCTTGATGTTGCACGTTGATTGGAATTTACTTGAGCTCAGAGTGGTGTCTGATTATATGCAGTTCTTTGGAACGCAAGCAGTTGATCTTTTGTTGAACTTGGGATTAACTGAACTGTTGCAAACTACTTCCACCTAAGGTTTCGGCCTGATTAGATAAATTGGCGAGTGACTGATTAGATCTCTTTCAATTATATTTATTATATTTCTTTATCTAACTCAAGTCTCATTCCAACAAATATGCTCGTTTATACCCCAGATAATTTTTGTGTGAAGTGACTGCATCCATTGGATTCCCAATGGTCGAAAACCACTTCCATCAAAAAATTAGAATAATTTTTCGTGTAAAGTGACTGCATCAATGGAATTCGCCATGGTCCAAGACCCTTCCCCAATAATTCACAGAAGTACTCTCATTTGCATCAATGATGATTTTTTTGTGTAAAGTGACCGCATCCATTGAATTCATAGCGGTTAAAAAACCCTTCCAACGCTAAAAATCGCGAAAATACTCTGGTTTACACTCAGAATAATTTTTCGTGTAAAATGACCGCACTCATCGAATTTTCATTAATGATGATTTTTTTGTGTATAGTGACCGCGTCCATTGAATTCCCCATGATCGAAAACCCTCACACCCCAAAAAATCCCAATAAGGCTACCGGTTTAATTGAAACTGCGAAAATCGGGCACCATAGTGCATAATGCTGCAAAAAATTATTTTTTCAAGCCGTTAAATTTATATAACAAAATTGCCAAATTTCGCGGTTCTCGGGACTTTGGACAACCATATAATTGAATTGAGGCCATATTTCAAAAAAATAAAAAATCGAGTTTGAGATTGCACCCCCAAGATGCTTAGGCCGAAGTATGGAGGTTGGATATGGCACACCCATTGCTGGGCATGGTGGAACTGGGGGGCCACAAAAAGTGCGTTTTTCACATGTTTTTGGGGCCCCACCGAGCACTACTTGCAGATAGAGGCGAAATGACAGAAGGTACCCCATAGTTTGCCCCTATGCCCGAAATTATGAAAAAACCCTAAGGTTCTAGCCCTTACCATTTTGGCTCTGTAGAGGAAGACGTGAAATTTGGGGGCCAAGTATATTATAGGTTGACGCTACCGCGCCACCTATTATTATAGATATTTATTGATCGACCGCTGCACCGATATATTCAAAATGAATAGAGCAAATAAAAGTCCCCGATAAAATTTTGTATTACCTGTCTTGAATTTGAAAATTTTATGTACTTACTGGGAACCTCACTCCCAGTAGTCCATACTCTATTCATTTGAAAAAGATCGATGCAGGGGTCGGAGTTTCAGCGGATGCAGCGTTACTAGTGATAAGGAAATCGATGTTGATAGTCTTGAAGTAGTTATAGAAAGTTATCACCAAGAAGTCTGTATCATAAAGGAAGATTTATTGAGAGCCTTCCAAAATTTTTGATAGAAGTTTGGCAGCGATCTTGCTGCATTTATTATTTCAAAATAAATAGAGTATAGTTATGTATAATAAAGTTTCAATTTTGACATGTTTTCAATTGACAATGATCCAATGACTTTTTTTTAAAATAACATTCATCAGGAGCAGATGTTACTGCGCGTGAATTACTAAATTGAACATTCTTTTATGGTTTATTATCTAATTTTGCTCAAGGAATAATTTTTCCGCTTGTCTACGCCAAAATTGCTAAAAAGCAGACGTTTTATTCGACTTTTAGTGGTCAGAAATCTGTGTTTACATGAATAAATCAGTCTAGCATCAAATTTAATAACTTACTCCGCTCAGAACGATTGAATTCTTCACATAGAACAACAGATAGCACCCGCACGTGTGCCGATCGTGAAGTACTTGCTTTCAACTTTTATCGGGAAAGTAGTGTTTGGAAAAACAGACTATAAAAAATCAGTAAATATTATTAGTTTAATGGATGGAAACAAATTTATTGTCCATGAGCGGCGTAACACACTGGCCGAATATTTCCTCCTATAACCTAAATGACCCAAATTTCTCGAGTAACACTGAGGTATCACAAAAATTAACACTCAGGTATCATAAAAATAAAAGTGATTTTCTACTTTAAAATAAATGGGCTACAATTCCCTACTATGATATATACTACTGCTTCAGAATCCCTTATTCCACTGAACCTTTGAATCGTGCAATTTGGCTCTCTCAATTTTTAAAAACGTATCGGGTTGTAGCCATATGCGCAAAGGTCAATTGCGCTTTCCTATTTGCGCCCTCACCAATTGCAGGGTATCACTAATTGGCAGACTCTGCATGCATATGTGGATGGCGGATATGGTCTAATCCGCGGATGCAGATATGGAAGGCGGATGCGGAATCTGCATATCTACTTTCCTAAACAGCGGATGAAAAAGGCGGAATCCGCCTTTTTTGAGCGGATATTGATGTCTAATCGGCAGATACAAAAATTGCGGAGATCCGCCATTGGCATGTCTAAAAGGCGGACATGTTTTGCGGATTGCGGATATTTTGTTCGAAATTTTCCGAATGTGTTGCCAGAGTTGGCAACTTTTTTGGCGGATACATGTCTAAAAGGCGGATTTGGGAGAAGAGGGTGGATACATATCCCCCTTAAACAGAATGTCTAATCGGCGGAAATGTAGGGCGGATATGCGGATTAGGGTTTTTAACCATTCGTAATTCGATGGATGCAGTCACTTTACATTAAAAATTGTCCCAGGTGTAAAACAGGCGTATTTTCGTGATTTTTTGGGGCAAGTGCTTTTGAACCAGGGGGAATTCAATGAATGCATTCACCACCCAAAAAAAATTATCCGGCGTGGAAAACAATCATTTCTCATGATGTTTTGGTGGAAGAGATTTAATGGATGCATCACTTTACACAAAAAAGTATCTTGGGTGTGAACAAGCATATTTGTGTCATTATTTGCGGCAAGGGGTCTTAGACCTTGGGGAATTCAATGAATGCACTTACTTCACCTAAAAAGTATGCTGGGTGTAAACAATCGTTTTCCATGATTTTTTGGTGAAAAGGGTTTTTAACTATGGGGAATTTATTGAATCAATGAAGACACTTTACACGGAAAATTGTCCTGGGTGTAAACAAACATATTTTTGTCATTTTCTGGTGGGAGAGGTTTTTGACCATGTGGGATTTATTGAATCTAATCACTCTATACGAAAAATTGTCTCAGGTGTAAACAAGCGTATTTCCATCATTTTTTGGTGGAAGGGGTTTTTGACCACAGGGAATTCAATGGACACAATTACTTCACACAAAAAATTGTTCTGTGTGCGAACAAAGGTATTTCTGCGGTTTTTGGGGTTGGTGGCTTCTTGATCATGGGGAATTCAATGGAAATGATCATTTTACACACTTTTACCGAAAGTGAAAATTCGTAGCTTTCAGATAGTTTTTTACTGTTTCTTTGATTCGAAGATGACCAAATTTAAAACTTCAATGTGCTTCCATGAGAGTTTCCATGCATGGTTAAGGAGAATTTGGTTTAAAGTTCCGAAAATTCGCTTTCCTTATATTGGATTTTCATCCATTTAAAAAAACTAAATCTAGTCTACTTCTTTTTCTAGCTTGGCAACTACCAAAGCAAGTATATTCTTTTGTTTCTGCTCAATGGGGGCATTTTTGAATGAAACTAGTATAAAAGGAGTTGAGAATGAAGAAGACTCACAACTTATTAAATTACAATTAAGTAGTGTATTTCTAATGTGCATTTCATTTATAGACACAGACAAAAAACACATAAAACAACAAACAAAAAAACAAATATTTACAATAATAACACAGAAGAACAATTATAACAAATGCTAATAAAAATAAAAACAGTTATGTACAACAAACACTAATAACAAATATGTATACAATGAAGTACGATTTAAAAAACAAAATTTTAATTTTTGAAAAAATTTCAAAAATTTGAAGAAAAATTTAAAAATTTAAATTTTTTCATAAAATGGTTACTTCTACAAAACCAAAACCACTGTTTTAATTGCATTTTCAATTGTTCCAGGCACTCAAATATCATATTCACCTTTTATATCTGCCGATTAAGGTTGCAAAACCCTATAGTCTGTTTTTCTTGAAATGCTTCCAGATAATGAAAGCGGAAAGCAAGTAGTATTTCAGATTTTTGGGATTTTCTGATGAACAAAATATCATGTAGGGCTGGAAATTTTTGAGCATACTGGCCTGACTTTTAGCGATTTTTCGAGTGAAAAATTTTACAGTAAGAACTTAATGTGAAGAATTTTGACGGCAGTACTGATTTGTGTCACTTTTGAATCTGGAAGCATTTTATAAAAAACAAACTATAATTATTGGATATAAAAGGCGGAAATCACTTAAACACATGTCCTACACTCAATATCAAGTTTTGGAGCACAGGACTGCTATCCTAGAATCTCAGTCATGGTCCTGATCCAAAATTTAAAAAATACTGAAATTAAAAAAAAAATTTAAATTTTAGAAAAATTATGATAGGGCATGTCCTACAACCTCAAAAATACCAAAAACACTGTTCTCATTGCTTTTTCGATTGTTCCACTGCCTCAAATGTCATATCCGCCTTTTATATCCACCGATTGAGGTTGCAAAACCCTAGATTAGACATAAATATCCGCAAAAAAAGAGTGGATATATATCCACTGACAATATCTGCATCCGCCAATTAGACTATATCCCGCCATCGGCATCCCCATGCGGATTCCGCCAATTGGTGATACCCCCAATTGTGCCGATTTTCAAGTGCACCATTTTTATATGTGCCCTATGCATTGGCGCCATGTGTAATGCGCCAACTGCAATTGCACTTTTTGCAAATGCGCGGCCTTGGTATTTTCATTCATCATAGAAAGGGGAATGGATACACCAGTATTAAAAAAAGTGACTAAAGGCAGATTCATACTTCGTCCGGCATCCGGCATCCGGCAAGCTATTTTTAGCTTCTGGCATTCAGCCTGGCATCCCGCAATTTGGTTTCCGGCATCGCAAGTTGCCGAATGAGATGGCAATTCATACTTCTTTCGGCGCCGGAAATGCCGGATGACAATTTATTCTTGCTTTCACTATGTTAGAATACTTTGAAATCTGTGAAGTATTTTGTTTCGGGAGAAATTGCGCGTATGGAAAATATATATATTATTTTCCAGGTCTACTCGTAATTATTACGATGTCAGACGAAGAAAACTTGCTTGATCTAGCAATTTTGTACTACTTATTGAAGAGAAATTTGTCAAATTTGTCAGTCTTCCATAGGCGTGACTAAACTATAAACGCCTAGAAAAAATTCTTTATATGACAATCCTGCACATATTTATGCTTTCAAGAACGAAAAAAAATGCAAAATACTCAGCATAAAAACAAAAAATTTTGTCAACTAAAAAAATCGATCTCTCGCATACATTGTATATGCAAAAATCAATCAAACACGCGCTTCAATTGAAATTACATACAAAATATGCTTTCCGGCATCCGGAAAAGTACAAACTGTTTCTACTCTTCCCATCCGGCAAAATTCCAGTCTTCCGGCAAAAAAATGAGACGTCAGCGTGGGAAAAGGAAAAAAATGACGTCATCCGGTACCGGATTGCCGGACGATTTGCCGGATGAAAAATCTAGAAATAGACTTTTTTCAGATGCCGGATGCCGGACGAAGTATGAATCTGTCTTAAGATGACTATTGTCTCCAGAAATTGTCTAGGAAGCAATTTTCGTATAGAATTTTTCTAATCTGAAATTTTTGCAGTATGTTTATTTTTCTCAGACTTATGTAGTTAATCTACATCAGAGTTTATCTACTGCCAATAATTATATGATCTGATCATGATTCTATGATCAGATACTCCTGTGATCAGTACCTTCATAATTCGAATTTGTTCAGAAGCAGCAAAAGTAAACATTTATTCCAGATCTTACCATTTGAGTTCGAAATTCAAAATAAGCAAGACAAAAATGTATAGTTACAGTCAGCCAAATTATGAACTATGCTCGTCATAAAATAAATAGCATTAATTTTACCATGATCATGCTGTAGCTTGAGTGTAAAATATTCTAGAGTTCCAAATGCGGCATGATTTCTCTTTGATAACTTACAGCTCTGTGGCTATCTGATTAGCTGTGTGGTCCTGTATGACTGTACGATAATTTACATTGCTATTTTTGCCCAATTTGTGTGGTCTTCAATAATGATTACATTTCTGATGTTTTCAGTGTCCAATTAGAATTATGATGCAAATTAGCAATGTGCATTTGCAAATGGCATATGACATGTGGCGCATTTGGATCCGCGCAATTGGCAAAAGCACATATGAAAAAAGCGCAATTGGCTACACCCCAACCTATCATGCAGTTAAACGACGGTTAGTGCCACGCATGCTAAGTCTAATTTCGGTCAGCGGTGTACGGAGTAGTTTTTCAGAAATAATGCACAAGTATAAAAACTTACTAAATTTACTGGAGATAAAAATCGAATCAATTACAGTAATTTGGTGAGAAACATCTTTGGGCGGGAGCGGGACAGGCAGCGTTTTTTTTTGTGCACGGACATTTGTGCTAATTGGCACAAGTGGCCAAAAAAATTTGTGCCAATGGCACAAAAAAATTTTTTTTACTAGAGACATTACTGAAAACTGTGGAAAAGTTTTAGGCCAAAAGTTTGATAAAGAGTTAACGTTGTTTAACGCATTAATTTTTTGTAAAAATCGTGCCCAACGTATTTTTCAGCTAACCATGTCAGTGGGAAAAGAAAAAACTGTGCAACAAAATAGTTCACGAAATCCCAAAAAGAAATGGAATGCTGAGACAATTTAAATAGGTCTAGAATTGTTCAGGAAGTTCAAATTGATTCAATTTTTGACTACGAACGAATATCTATGTTAATGTTATGTATATTTAACAATATGTAAAGAATAGAGAAAATAAAGTCGCAAAGAGTGTTAATTTTCGATCGAAACATTGTACCATTATCAACGATATCAATTTTTCTATTTGAATCAATCAAACACAAAAAGTAAGAATTTCAGTTTTAAATCCGAATCTGACTGAATGAAGAGATAATATTCAGAATTTTTTTCACTCATCAGTCTTGACAGCCTACAAAGTTTGCTGCAACGATACTAATACACTGTTCGAAAAGAAATCGTTTGCGTTCGGGTCAAATATACGAATAGGAAGGAAATATTATATTCATTGATTCGGCGCGAAGCGCCGAAAATTTTTTGCATTTTCAGCCCCTAAAACGTTTAAAAATAGAGGAAATCTAATGTTTGACCAGCCAAAAAATTTGTGCCAATTGGCACAAACGCTCAAAATGTTTTGTGCCATTCCAAATTTTTTTGTGCCAAAAACCATGTTTTGGCACAAAAAAAACACTGGGGACAGGGCACCGTTTTTTTCCTCAATGGGGTCTTTTGAGGAAAAAAATTTCGAAATGACGAAAAAAATTTTTCCTATGGTTCTCATTAGGGAAAAAATTTTCGGGAAGTCAAAACCGAAAAGATGCGTTTTGTTGACTTTAAAAAGTAGAAATCTCAATATTTTCCGGCGCATGGCGCCGGTCAGGGGTAATCACTATTTTTTATTAGGCGCGGCCGTTAGCATATCTACTTCCACTTACTAATTAATTCTCAACAGAATCTATCAAACAAGTTAGCTCGTCTCGTTTTCTAATCATTAACAGTCAGTATTTCACCGAAAAAAACAATTTTTCATCAATTCTCTCAATTTTTTCTCTCGATGCTTGGAATTTTTCAAACATTTTTAACATTAACTTTTGAGAGGTTATTGGAAATGAAAATTGAAGACATCGTTCTAGACTGTGATTTTAGAACTTCTGTTCACAAATGCATACCTGTAAGACCTCCGACCAGTTGGGGGGGGGGGGGGGTAGGAAAAAGTCGAAATTTTTCCCAAAAAAGGCCAAAAATACACTTTTTGACAAATTTTTTTAATTTTTTCCCAACTTGGGGGGGGTAAATGATTTTGGGTACTGGGTTGGCCAAGTTGGGGGGGCCCTCCCCAACCCCCCTCCCCCCAAGTACAGGTATGCACAAATGTCCGACAAGGTTTTTTTGCACACAGCAAGCCAATTTCGGGCTGTGCAACGGAATTTTTTCTGCCAGGTTGCACAGTGCAACTTCAGGCCTGGCTGCTCTTTTGATTAGGTTATAAGGTTTTCTGCCCGGAGACGCATTTTAATGCGTTCTAAAATGGAAAAAAGTGAAAATTTTCCGTTAGCGCCGGGTTTCAATTCATGTATAATTTTCTATATTATTTTAGTGCGCGGTTAGAAAAGGTCATTCTACTCAGGGCTTTTTTGCACAGGCCAGGTTTCAATGTGCAACTTGGGGAAAAATTTTGGTTGCACAGATAGATTTTCGGTTGCTCACTCTAAAATCAATAAATTAGCTCAATTTAGTGGGGCGACTTTGATCAGAGCATGGCATTTGATAACTATTTGAGATCAGCGGGTCATTTTTGCTGTGTAGACAACCTCGCAGCAGGGTTTGTCTTCACAGCAAAATCTCAAATAGTAATCAAATGCCATGCTCTGATCAAAGTCGCCCCACTTTACCTTATCAAAAAAAGCTATTTTTTCTGTATTTCATTCGAATCGCGTCGGTTTTAGACTTTCAGAACGCAATGTTTTGAGTTTTGAAGAGAAAATGAAAACGTTGGTATGACTAATTTGTTCGGCGCGTAGCGCCGAAAATTTTTTTGGGACTTTGATATCATAGAATTGGAAAATAAATCTTTTCAACTTTTATTTCCAAGACAGAAGATTTAATTTTCCAGAGAATACATAGAATTTTCAGTCGGGAAGGCTGCAATTCAAAAACTAGAGGAAAGCAAACTAGAACTTCGATTCTTCAACCAGCAAGAATTTCAAGTTGGGCTCTAAATGTTCTAATCACACAAATGCCAAAAATTTTTTGGGAAAATAACGGGAAAAGTCTTGCTTTTCGTTCGCCAAAAACAACAAAGAATCAAACATTCATCCATAATACGTTGATAATTAAAAACTATAAGCATTAGCTAAAATGACATTTTCGAACCGCGCACTGGAATAGTACAAAAGTTATCAAATAATTCCCGCGCGAACCGCCGGAAAATTTTCGCTATTTTCCATTTTATAACGCATAAAAATGCATCTCCGGGCAGGAGACACTGTAACGTATAATCATAACGGCCGTCTGGCTACAGGTTACACTGTGCAACTTGACACAACAAATTTGGTTGCACAATCCGAAATTTGGTTGCTGTGTGCAAAAAAACCCTGATTCTACTTAGTGCTTATTAGGTTCTAATTATCATCATATTAAGAATAAATGTTTGATCCTGTATTGTTTTTTGACGAATTTGATGAAAACTAACATTTTTCTCGATAATTTCCCCAAATTTTTTTGCGATCTTCATGAAAATTTTGAATTTAGACTTTCATGTGATTAAAACCTTTTAAGTGTATGGCAATGCTAGAAAATTTTGCTGGCTGAAAGATCCAAATTCTTAGTCACTTGCCTAGTTTTTGAATTTTAGTATGTCCGACTGAAAATTTACTAAATTCACTGAGAAATCAAACCTTACATATGGGAAATAAATAGTAAAAAGATTCATTTTCCAGCGTTCTACAGAATAGAAATCCAGAAAAAATTTTCGGTGCTGCGCGCCGAACTAATTACTCTAGTCTAGTCATGTTAATCTTTTCATTTTGTCTCCAAAACTCAGAAAATTGGGTTTTAAATGCGTAAAACCGACCCGGATCGAATGAAATACAAGAAAACTAGTTTGCGATGGTTTTTCCGAATTTGAGCCAATTTATCGATTTTAGAGTGAGCGACCAAAAATTTATCTGTACAACCAAAATTTTTCCCCAAGTTCCACATTGCAACCTGGCCTGTGCAAAATATAAACCTGGAGCGGGACATCACCGGTTCCGGCACCGCCCATGTTTTTATTGTTTGGCTCTAAAAATTTGGAATGGCTCAAAAATTTTTGGGTGCTTGTGCCGATTGGCACAAATTGTTTGAATGGTCTAAGGCTAAATTTCCATGCTTTTTTCATTTTAGCGGCTGAAAACACAAAATTTTCTCGGCGCTTTGTCCTGAATGCGAGCAAATCAGTGTTTTTTTGTACCAAAACATGGTTTTTGGCACAGAAAATTTTGAGCGTTTGTGCCAATTGGCAAAAAAGTTCTGGCTGTTCAAACATTAAATTTCCTTGATTTTTAGACGATTTAGGGGGCGATAATGCAAAAAATTGAATATAATCGAACAATGAATATGATACTATCTACTCGTATTTGACCCGAACGCGAACGAGTTCTCTTCGAACAGTGTATCAGCATCGTTGCAGCAAAGTTTATAGGCCGTCAATGAATGATGAGTGGAAACATACCCCCATCCAGGATTTTCAAAAGGGGGGACTTTTCCAAATTTTTTTTAGAATTTACTGAATAAAAAGATCACTTTTGCAGTAAAGACGACTTATTTTCAGTTAGTTCATGTCTGCTTGGATTCAGGTTTTTTGCACAGTCCAGGTTGCAATGTGAAACTTGGGGAAATATGTTGGTTGCTCAGATGGATTTTTCGGTTGCTAGCCCTAAAATCAATAACTTAGCTTATGTTTATAAAAAAAATATCCGAAGCTAGCTTTCTTGTATTTCATTCGATTCAAGTCGGTTTTCAAGTTTCGAAACCCAATTTTCAGAATTCTAGAGAGAAAATGAAAAAGGTTGATATGAATAAACTTCTTCGGTGCGGAGCGCCGGAATTTATTTCTGATTTGGATATCCTGAAACACTGGGAAATTAATCTTTTCACCTTTTATTTCCTAGACAGAAGGTTTAATTTTTTAGTAACGTTCGATAAGTTTTCAGTGTGGCAACCTACAATTTAAAAACTAGGAAAGCAACCGAGAATTGATTCTTCAACGGCCAAGAATTTCTGCTTGGACTAAAAATGTTCAGGAATATTTTTACAAGTCGTTTCCCTTCCCAAATATGGTGCAAACTGGCATTTTTGGACTCCTCGTGATGTCAGCTATCCAGATCAGGTCGAAAATCCAGGTGCTCATCACATCCAGGAACTCATTTGCATAAAATCTGCTAATGCACACATGTCACATACTCCTCGTCACTACACGTCCCTTGATACTATTTTAACTATTAACTTCATTTTCAAGAGGCTAAAACGACACAATATCATACCTTTATCCATGACAGGGCCGTGCACAAGGGGGGGGGCGGGGGGCGGCCGCCCCCTCCCCATTGAGGCACCAGGCTTTTTTTTAGTCATTTTAGGGGTCTGGGCCCCTAAAAGTTTGGAAATGGCTCCTAAAATTTTAGGTCTAGGGGCCATTTTGGCTCCTTAAAATTTTGACATACATATTCATTTATATTATAGTGAATTAGCTGTTTTCATTCAATTATAGATTTGAAGTAAGTGTTTTACAGGCTCTAGAATCATAAAACATCGAAAATTTTCTGGCGCTTAGCACCGGATCTTATTATATAATTTTTTTAATTAGTCTATTCACTGTTTCTCTAGAAATCAAACTTTCTGGAAAAAAATTCTCGACGAAGGGAAAAAACATGGGTGTTCGACATGGAAAAGATGAATTGGTACTACTGTGCGAGGTGCACACCCACCTTATAGCGTGTGTAGTACTAAGTAGGCTTAGGCTTAGGCTTAGGCTTACCTAAGCCTAAGCCTACTTTTATTACTATACTTGACGTCTGCAACCCGCTTACTGTATATATACTTAGTACTACACACGCTATAAGGTGGGTGTGCACCTCGCACAGTAGTACCGATGAATTTTGGTGCATTTGGTGCAAAAGAATTCTGGTGATCAAAATCTCAATTTTTCTATTTTTGTTACTATTACCTATTTTGAATATGGAGTTTGAATTCATGATTATAATGGAGGTGATTTTCATTCATTTCAAGTTTAATTTGAGCTTGTCAAACTTATGAAAGTATGAACATATTTTTTTGTTTGTAATATGATATAATACATGTTTTCGAACCTTGTATGTTTATCGAATAAGTTATCCTTAAATTGATTTTCCAGCATTTAGAGTGTCAAAATCTGAAAAATCGTTGCATAGCGCCCGAAAGATATAGGAAGCAACAGAACAATGAGAACAGAAGCTGCAATTTCAAAATCCTATACTTTTGAGTCGGAAGGAAATGAACTCAAGTACAATCTTGCATGAAGATTTGTGCAAAATTAAACGAAATATCGCGTTTTTTGCATAAAAAATTTTCTTTGCACAAAGAATTCTCGGCCGATGTTTGTATACAGTGGAAAGATGCCTGTAACTGAAAAGGCTAGGTGGAAATCAAATTTTGAACAGTGATTTTTTAGAACTCGTATCAACTGATTGAATATCTATACATAATTTAATTATATAGTACGTTCTACAGTGTGTTACAAGCACGGTTTTCAATATTCTTTAATTAAAAATTTTTGGCTCCCAAAATTTTAATTTGGCCCCTAAAAATTTAGGCCCAGGATTTGGCTCCTGGTTTTCAAACCAAAAAAAGCCTGTGAGGCACTATGCACACAGTATATCCGCGTAAGATCAACACTTTCTGGGGCTATTTAGTGAAAAAACCTAGTCCGCCCCCCCCCCCATGTAAAATCCTGCGCACGGCCCTGCACTGGAATAATATAGAAAAATTATTAACTAATAAAAATCCGGCGCGAAGCGCCGGAAAATTTTTACTGTTTGCCATTTTTATAACCCTAATTTGATTTGGGAAGTAAAATAATACTGCTAAAAATTTTGAATGTAAAAAAATTTAGGGGGGATTCCCCCTTCCCCCTTTAAATACGGGCCTGAGTGGAAATAAATTCTGAATATTCTCTGTTCATTCAGTCACTTTCGGATTTTAAACTGAAATTCTTACTTTTTGTGCTTGATTCATTCAAATAGAAAATGCGATATCGTTGATGATGGTACATTATTCAGACCGGAAATTTACACAATTTTCGACTTTATTTTCACTCTTTACATTGTTCTAAAAAATAGGGCTGTGCACAAAGGGGGGCGGGGGCGGCCGCCCCCCCCCCGCCATTGAGGCAGTAACTCTAAACCGAAAGGATGCGTTTTGGTGAACTTTAAGAGGTCAAAATCTCAAAATTTTCCGGCGCTTCGCGCCGGTCATGGGTATAATTATAGCTATATTCTATCAAGCGCGGCCGTTAGCATATCTACTTCGACTTACTAATTAATGCTCAACAGTTTCTATCAATCAAGTTAGCTCGTTTCATTTTCTAATCGTTTACAGTCAATTATGTCGCCGAAGAGATTTTTCATCAAGTCTCTCAATTTTTTCTCTCGATGATTGGAATTTTTTAAACGTTTGAAATCTGAACTTTTGCGTTTATTGAAGGTGGAAATTGAAGACATTACTCTAGAACGCGATTTCAAAACATTTGTTCACGAATTATCTGTTGGAGAGATTTATTTTTCAGCGTTTTAGAATACAAAAACCCAAAAATTTTCCCGGCGCTTCGCGCCGGAATGGGAAGCAAATTACACTTCATCAGTCTGATTTTAATTTATTTCCCAACGTCATGAAGGTTCATTTTCCAGCGTTTTAGAAAGTGAAAATCAAAAAAATTTTTTTCGGCGCTCCGCGCCGGACCAAGAGCTAAATAAAATTAGATGATTCTAATCGAAATCACAGAAATGTTGATAGCAGATAAATTCATGAGAACTCTATCGTTCATCCGCTCCTATAGAACACCAATATATTCTTCATGAGCTCATTTCGACAACATAACCAGAATTTTCTCAATTTTTTCCTCATTTTTGCAGGTTTCTGACTACAAATACAACAAAATGCTTGGGTACAGTGTTTTTTTTTGCTACATTTGCACTATAATGTGGAAAAAAAATCTGGAATGTGGAAAAAATTTTTGAGGTCTTTCCACAAATGTGGAAGAAAAATTTGGGGTTTTCATATCGAAAAGATGCATTTTGGTTCATTTTAGGAGGTCCAAATCTCAAAATTTTCCGGCGCTTCGCGCCGGCTATAACTTTAATAATCACCATTATTCATTAAGTAGCTCAGGCGCCGCTTTTATCATGTCTACCTTCATTTATCACTTAATCTATAATTGTTTTCATCATCTTAAACGTAGTATATCTAATGTTTTAATTGGTAATCTTCAACATTTTATCATAATATTTAATGAAGATTGGCATTTTTTCCTTTTGAGAAAGATCAATACGTCAAGTCTCTACGCTTTATGATGCGATTATTTCTTTGCTAACGTAAAATCAATCAAAAGTTTCATGGAAATATCTTTCGGAAATTTATAATCTTCTTACTCATATATTTTCGATCAAGTTCATGAGAGTTTACAAATAAATTACAGATTTTAAAATTTTTCATGTAAAATTCTAGAAGTTACGACTCTTGAACACAGAATTCTTGAAATAAATGTTCGGAAAATTGATTTTCCAGCATCCAAGAATGTCAATATACCCAAAAAATTTTCCGGCGCTTCGCGCCGGAAAGATTACCATCTTTTTTGGGCTTTCACTTGTCATCATAGAGGACTTGACCATTGATTTCTTGTGTAATTCAAGTCAATTATGCTCTTGGATAGTTTGCTAGAAAATTTGTTCAACAATGCTTGTAGATTAGGCTTTTAAGTTGAACATTTCAATTTTTTCTTCAATTTTAATGAATTGACTTCTCTAAAATCACCGGAAGGCTTGAAAAAGCTCAAAAACAGTGCGATAAAGTGCCTGTGAGCATTTTTAAGCCAAAAAACGAGGATTTTAAGACGAAAAAAATTTTTTTCCGCATGTGGAAAAAAAATTTGACCCCTTTCCACATTTGTGGAAAAAAGTTTTGACCAAAAAAAAAACACTGCTTTAAAAAAGCATCCGTAGCCACATTATAAGCGTTTTTAAAAATGTGGAAAATTTTTGGAAAATGAGGAAAAAAACTTGGGTCCGGTTCTCATGTGGAAAAAATCTTCGAGGAAAAAAACGGTGATGCACACAGTACAGTACGGGACAAATTCGCTGCTGCACCAGTAATCTTTTGGTAAATGTCTTGGCGATATACTGGGTCTTTACTAGTAGAAATTTCGAGATGAAATAGTGGATTACTGGTGCTTTACTAGTTGATAAGTTTGGCGGCCATGACGCATTACAGGTGGATTACTGGTAACGTACTTCAATTAAATACACGCATACAATTTATATGCAAGTAATCAATACAATGTCGATAGTTTTGTCCTTCAGTCTGCCTTGCGTTTTTCTCTTTAACAAAAATATGGGCGTCCGCCATCCTCATGAATATTAACGAATCGAAAAGCATTTAGTTATTTTCTCGCCTAAAAGTTGTCTAATGAAAAAAGACCAGAAAGGAGGAATGGGTTTTTATTGTGACCATTTCAGCCACTGAATACTTCTAGTTGTAAATATGAACTGATGCTTGCTTTGTAGGTTTCAGTTTAGACGCGTTTCAAGATGCATACTATAATGTCATAAAATCGGAAAGATTATGACCATCAATTTCCAGATGAAAGGAATTTGTGCAATTTTTGTGTGACTTTTGTTTTCTTCCTAAAATCTTTTCGGTTTCCCACTTGGGAAAGGTGAACATTGGGCAGGCTATGTTCAGGCAAATGACAGTCCAAGTGAAGAGTTTTTTGACAAAATATCTTATAGTTCGTTATGCTTATAGTTCCTCTTGGGAACCATAGTGAAAGTTATTTTTAGCTTCATCAAAAAGACGATTATATAGGTGTGCATTAAAGTTTGAAGCATACTGAGATGTGATCTATTTTTAAATGTAGAAAAATCATAATTCTTTCTAGTTTTCAAGCCGAATTTTCTGAATAAATATACTTGAAGGTTGATATTCTAGCATGTTCATGTGTATAAACAACAGGGTTCATTCGCGTCCTTGAAATCCTTGAAATCCTTGAATTGTCCTTATTTTTGAAAGCCGTCCTTGAAATCCTGGAATTGTCCTTGAATTCTGGAAAAAAAGAGAAATGCCCTTGAATTTTCTCAAAGTTCATGGCGTGAAATTAATTTTGAGGAAAAAACGTCAAAAATTTCCGGCGCTCCGCGCCAAAAAACGTTGTTCTCTTTTCAATTCTTAGTTGTGACTTTTCTGCTTTGTTTTTATTTTTCATTTATATACCAACTGCCCAGAATTCTGCTGACAAATGGTTTTTTTCCTTCGCAGGTGTGCCCTCATCCTTTTTCTGCATTGCATGGATTACGCCTCTATCTCAGGATTGTATTAGTGTAATGTCTTCTCACCAACAGTAATCAGGCACCTATAAAAATTATCGTGATCAGTGCACCACTTTCAGTACTGTTTAACCTGTGAAAGCTAAAATCTAGGTACCAAAACTTTGTTTTTATAGTCTTACAACTGGGCATATGAATAATTCTTGTGAAACTCTTAGGCCTTGTTTAAAAGTCACTGTATAACGAAACTAGAAATTATACACATCCAATAGATAAGTGAAAATTCAGATAAAATCTGCATCAACTGCTGAAAGTATAGTGATGTTGCTGCAGATAATAGAAAAGACATCAGCTATGAGCCAGCAAGTGGAATACGCCAACCTTCAAGGTATCTTCACGATGAGCACTTTGTCTGCATATAACGTTTCCTTGATGTTAGCAAAAGTTAAGGTAACCAAATTGAATGAGGATTCCCATTTTGTTAGTGCATATGTATTTTTCAACACAGGAAGTCAGAAGAATCTATTTCCAATGCTGTCTGAGCAAAATTATGGGATTGAATTATGTGGAATTAATCAATTAATTAATGTGAATTGTGTGAAATTATGTGTAATAAGCAAACAATTTTTGTAATTATAGTTTCTGGTTGGTCGAAAGGTTGCGAGTTGATGGATCACAATCTGCATTGTATTCAAGATGTCAGTAATTGAGCAAACTTAATTGCATCTGAGCGAGTTGCAGTTGAGTGGTTTGGGATAGCTTATCATGTTTTTCGTGTTGGATAGAATCTGTGATGCAAATCCTGATAGACTGTGTTAACACAAGGTCGTTGTCCTGGTCAATGAATTGCAATAATACATGGAGAGTGAATATATTTTTAGGGTTTGGAATTGCTCTAGATTTCGATGATGATTTAATGTAAAGGTATGTGTCTGGTATGTGTGGTATGTCTTCCAAGTTGAACACTGGTTTGTCTTTGTGGTTGATTATGTCTAGGGCTGATATGGGATTGATTTTTCTAAGGATGCTTGGCTATTTCCTTTTGCCATTCTGGAGTATCACTATTTTTTGATGAAAATAGTCCTTGAAGAATGAAAATTTGTTTCCTTAAAATCCTTGAATTGTCCTTGAATTTCATTTTCAAAAGGGCGCATGAACCCTGAAACAATAGTGTGTATTTAATTTCTGATGTGTGTCTCGATTTGGCCACAAGCACATTTCAGGAACTGAGACCGATACAGTCTTTGTTTATGGAAGTTTTCTGTAACTTCAGGCACCAATACTGTTTTAGTTATTGTTTTTCATGTAAAGTGTAAACAAGTCAGTTCAAGTAATACAGTGATAGAAGAATTAAAAAAATACACATTTTGATTGCTTTTGGAAAAGTCACCAATTCAAAATAAAACGGATAAATACAAACAAATGAGTGGTGGATAAATCAAGACATAGATGAAAACACTACATTGATGCATGCAGTGTCAGTTTAATTTCACTAAAATTGTACAGTAGCTGTAATGCTAAGTGGCAGAACGCCCACAATAAAACATTATTTCTCTTTTTTGCTTCATTTATATTCATGGGGATGGCGGACGCCCGTATTTTTGTGAAGGAGAAAAACGCAAAGCAGATTGAAGGCCAAAACTACGGACATTGTATTGATTACTTGCATATAAATAGTATGCATGTATTTTATTGAAGTATGTTACCAGTAATCTATCAATAATGCGTCATGGCCGCCAAACTTATCAACTAGTAAAGCACCAGTAATCCATTATTTCATCTCGAAATTTCTACCAGTAAAGACCCAGTATATTGCCGAGACATTCACCAAAAGATTACTGGTGCTGCAACGAATTTGTCCCGTACTGTATATCCGCGTAAGATCAACTTTTTCTGGGGCTATTCAGTGAAAAAATCTAGTCCGCTCCCCCCCCCCCCATGAAAAAATCCTGCGCACGGCCCTGTATATATATATGTAAGATCCGGACAGTGTCTATTAGCTGGATACTGCGAATATAATTTTTTATATCTGCAGTATACTGTTAATAGTGCCTGCTATATAGGGCCTACTATTAGATGTATACGAAAAGAACAGTAAATCTCACGACACTAATTTTTTATTAAACATTACAATTTGCGGACCAGATTGCGCATTTTTCAACTGTCCCTCATTCCATCCAGCACATTCCAGACACCTTATTTTTTCATAATTATTATTTGTATACACATTCGTTAAAATTCATTCGATTTACATGATAAAGTCGTCGATCTGAATATATGAGGAAACTAATGAAAAGAGTAGTCAACTTGAGGACGCCCAAATTATTGAGATCCACACCACTTAGAAGATCAAAATATTTTTCTTCTGGACATCTTGAAGATGCAATTCCAAATAGTTTTTTCGTTTTTTAGAATTATGGCCTGAATTCAATGATTAAATTTGGCACTCCTGAAACATAATTTTTTTGGTTTAAAAAAGATAATTTTTCGCATTACATTTTTGCATTTTTGCATTACCAAACCAAAATGTTTTCTAGTTTCAATTGAACCGGTAGTGTTATTGGGATTTTCAGGGTGCAAGGGTTTTGGATGATGGGGATATCCATGGACGTGGTCACTTTACACAAAAAACCATCCGGAGTGTAAACAAACGTATTTCCACGAATTTTTGGATGAAAGGGTTGTCGACTGCGGGGAATTCAATGATCGCGGTCACTTTAAACAAAAAAATTATTCCTGGTGTAAACAAGCCTATTTTCGCGATATTTTTGGTGAAAGCGGTTTTTCACTTAACGCAAAAAATATCCCAAGCGTGAACAAAAGAATTTCCGTGATTTTTTAGAGGTAGAGATTTCCGACCACAGAGAATTCATTAGGTGCAATCACTTCACGCAAAAAGTCGTCCTAATTGTAAACAAATGTGTTCCTGCGTTTTGGGGGGGGGGGGAGTTTTCAGCTATGGAGAATTCGATGGAAGCAGTCACGTCACACAAATAAATATCTTGAGTGTAAACAAACGTATTTCCGCGATTTTGGGGGAAGATCGTTCCAGAAGGGGTGGATCCTGGTTTTTGGAGACCAAAGCCAAAAAAAGTGTAGTAATATTTTTTTTCATACAGGAAAAGACTTCCAATTTTAAAACTCGGGGATGCATACCCCCCAATATCACCTCTCACACATTATGTTTCCAACTGCACGGAACTTTTTTAGTTACCATCAATTAAACAGGTATCAACTTTGGTTGACCCATAAAATCAAACTCATCCAATTTTGAAACGTATTCAGCGGAAATTTCGAACAAAACATTCCACACAAATGCTAATCATAGGAGTGGGATACAGGTGCAGAACCCTGTCCCAAGATCCAGCTCCTCAGTTTCCCGCAAATAGTTCACTGACCTTGCTCTAGGTAATTTATGTATAGCACTTGCTTTTGAATATTTTACCATTTTTCAAATGCAGAAGGTTTATGCTCATAAAAGGGAAAATCTCTCAAGTCCGCAAAAAGATATTGCGAAAATAATCGCTAAAAAACTTGATTTCGTCAAACACGTCAAAAATGTTTTTTCATAATATTCTCGAAAGCTAATTAGCGTTGTATGCTATATGAGAACATTTTTCAACTGCGTACTACAAATAACACCAAAAATTATAAATTATTTGTAGGCCGGCACGTCCCGTTGAGGGTCTTCGAGATAGTTTGTTTAACATTTATTTCATCGAGTCTGGTATGCGATTCGAAAATTTGCATTTCTGTCCCTGTCCCATTTTTAATGACTAGTAATCCTGGAGACCCTGAAATGTTTCAATATGCACAAAAACGTACATATAAAAAAACTTCTGTTTGCACTTTTCAGCCAAAAGTCGGTATGGGGAAGATGGTGGAAAAATTTTGACCTCAGTCCCCATTTTTGAAAAAACAGTGTCACAGATATATAATTGCTTGAAGTGAGAGGACACTTTTTCAGTATGGGCTACAACTTGCACATAGAAACTAAGGTGCTGGTAACTTGAGACCCTGGATACCCCTCCCTGACCCTAAAAAGTCGTCAAATACCCCCCCCTTAACTTTTTGAAGACAGTATTTTTGATTATTTTTATGCATATTTCGTATGATAATAAACATGCATGTGAAGTTTTTTTTCACTCACCCTTCACCCCTCTTCGATGAAAATTCCGAGTACCCTTCCCTCCTAGATAATTCTCGTCGTGCATGTCTAGTATGGCTCATTCGAAAATTTTGATTCGCCTTTTTTGACTAAATTACATTATTCGATTGCGATTTGGTAATTTTTTTAGCTTTTGGCACCGAATAAGTGAGAATACTTTTTAAAAGTGGGAATGAATTTCGAGCATGGTTCTCACGAAGAGAAAATCTGATAGAAAAAAGGTTATGCCAATTACAAACGGATTTATAAGGTCGCATTGAAAATGATCATTATTGTTTAGGAAATTTGGCGTGACGATTTGAAGCATTTTTCGTAGATGAATTCATCGTTCTTTATTTTAGCAATAGATTTCGTTTTTCCTCACCGAAGTTTATTTTCTCCATCTACTTATTTCGAATTTCACCGCCAGTCTCTCACGCCATGCCGCGCGAAAAATCGAATAGCAAAAGCGAAGATATCGAAGACAAAAATGGAACCTTAGGATCTAGCGGCGAAGAAGATGAAGATGATAACGAACCAGAATTTATCGTCGAAAAAATTTTAGATACACGAACGCGTGCCGGTCGTACTGAATATTTACTGAAATGGAAAGGATACGACAAGTATGCATCTTTTATTCTCACCCCTATCTCCAAAATCCGAAACTCTTTCAGCAGCGAAAATACGTGGGAACCGGAAGAAAATTTAGATTGCCCTGATTTGATCGCAGAATATAAAGAAAATCGGAAAAGAGCCGCCGAAAAAAGGAAACAGCCGCCTAGCAACGTTTCATCGGATACCGAAAAACCGAAGAAGAAGAAAGTAATTAGTATTATGTGTGGGAAATTACCACTGAAATATTCGGTTCGTGTTGCCGATCAACATTTATCGAATATTATAGGACGAAAAAGTGCGGGGTTTTGATCGAGGCTTGGAACCGGAGAAAATTCTCGGTGCAACGGATTCCAGCGGTGAATTGACTTTTTTGATCAAATGGTAAGTGTCAGTTCCTAAGGAATCGTCCTATTTATATTCAACTGAAAAGTTCTAACAGTAGGATAATTTCACTTATGTATCCTTTTATGAATTTAAAATTTTTATCGTATATTCAGGAGAGGATCGGAAGAAGCCGATTTAGTCCCCGCTCGCATTGCCAACGTCAAGTGTCCGCAAACGGTTATCAAATTTTACGAAGAGCGATTGACTTGGCATACGCACAGTTCGAAAGAAGAGGAGGATTCGAAATGAAGGCAGATGAACAAAAAATTCGAAACCGACAACTTTGGCGCGTTTTTATGTTGTTTCCCTTTCAGGCTATGGCCATGTATATTATTTAAAATGTTTTTATGGATTGTCGACAATTTTCGCGGCAAATCGTCCCACATTTGTCCATTTGTCACCTTCACGTAAATTTTGATGAATAAAAGATTTTCGTTTTTTGAGTGCCGGATTTCTATATTTTTCCATTTCGGGCGTTATTTTCTGGCGATGTTGTATTAAGTGTGCATTTACGGTATCTTGCATTCTCCTTCAGATCTGAAAAATATGATGAAGAACAACGAATGGGTCGATATATTCAAGGAGCTCACTTTGACCGAATCGCCCGAAATTTTGAGTCCATTCAAAGTAAGTATGTATTATAACTAACTCGTATAGTGAATGTATTTCTGGGGCGCCAGAAATCGCTCTCCTTGCCCCAAAATGTTGTACCTTTAGTTTGGGAAAAATACGATTTTGGAATACGAAGGTAGGTAGAAAAGTTTTGCGAGCCAATAGTTTAAACTCTGTATTTTAACTTGATTTTCACTGCAGGTATACCTGCAAGAGCTCCGACGAGATGCCCCTGGGGTAAAAGCCATTTTTAGGAGGAGGGAGTAGCTGACTCGCCACCAAAGTTTTGAGGAACGGGGCTGGCGAGCACTTGAAACACTTGTTTTTTCGACTAAAAATGAACAACATACGCCCATGATCAAAGTATTTTTGCATTAACGGTGAAAATTTTTGATTTTTTGACCAATTTTTGCAGCATAAAAGTCATTTTGAACCAAAAAATTGCTATTTTCTGTCGATTCCCGGCCAGCTGTGGTTACAACTGTCAATAACTGAAGTTGAGAGAGAGGGTTGTCGACATCTGCCTATACGAATGAATGTTTTGAGAGAACCCTACACCCAATTCCATTCCAACTACAAATATGTGTAAAGGTCTACATTAGAGTAGTTGTACGGTATAAATTCTTTATCGATTCGTTAATAGTCATTGTATCATACTGATATGAATTTAGCCTACCAGAAAAAATCATTTAAAGTCTCAAATTTTATCGATCGATGGGCCAGAGCGAAAACTTTAGCGTACTCTGGAAAAAATCCAAATCGAATTAAATCTAATTCAAGGAAAGTTTAGGATAATATCTACATCCCAGTGTGCTTCAATGGAAAAGACTATCAATATTTTTGATCTTGCATGGCAGCTTGGGGCTACTGGATGTGGAGTTCAAATGCGTGCATGAATTCTGAGATGTGAACAAGGAGAAATTTAAACCACTTTGAATTTTCAACTCAAGCATGAATATGATATGATCAAGAAATTTTTTTGTGTGCCTGTTGAAAAGATTTTCTTGATGCAGACTGTTGGCATCGACTGATTTTATTATGAAACGAAACGTTCATCGGAGGTTTATATTACACCCAATACTGACTCAATTATGTCAAACTGTGGAACTAAAAAGTCATGGTAAAGTGCTGAATCAAATTCTTCTAAAGATTGATGCACCAAGCAGAGCACCCCATGAGGGGGGGTATGGAGGGTATTACCCCGGTCTTAGATTTGGAAATTGATTTACTACCTCAATAAAAACAGCTCACTATAGCAAAAAATTTTGGTAGACCTCATCCTCTCCTCAGTAGGTTATAGTAATTCGAGAAAAATTGCACAATGTGTGATCGAAAGGAATTACTCAGTGGTCTTTTTGACGCATTTACTGAGCAAATGATAATGGGAAAGTATGCAACTTCTGTGCCATATAGCGATTTTTAGGAAAGGATATCAGCACATTTATATACACTACTTGTAGGAAATCATCATATATATTGGCACCATCACCAGCGTAGGTGCTTAGGCTCCGGAGGTGGCACCGTGACATCCCTAGTCTCCCCCCTTGTAATTCTGGGTTTGTTCTGCCACAAGTCTGAAAATGACAAAAAACTTGTTTTCGTTTAAACATTCTAGTTCTGTAGTAACGTATTGGGACATAACCTCGATCTAGCACTCATCCACGCTCAAAATGTTTTGCATAAGAGTGGCTAGACTTGTGAACCCTACATTCACCCTACACGTGAATACAATCCACTTTATCGTACTCGTTGCAATCTGCATTTGTTTATCATGCTCTAAATTCTGATTTTCATCTTTATTGGTTTGCTTGATCGAGCTCACGAAATATTTTGTCGGCGTCATGCGCTGGTGCGAATGTGAAAATTCCTTGAAAGCGGCCGTTTCGCGTAAAGCCGCCTCGGCTCTGTTGAAATTGATTTGCGATCGAATGACTTTATCATTTGCACAATTTTCGGATTTTATCAAGCGGTCTTTTGCGCCCGATTTTTACACAAATTTTTTCTTGGGGTGAGTAACATTAGTTATGTAATACTATAGTCTATTTTTCCAAATGAGTCTCGGCTCCCAGCACGGTTTTTTTCTCCATATTAGCACTATAATGTGGAAAAAATCCTGGAATGTGGAAAAGATTTTTGAGTTCTTTCCACAAATGCGGAAAAAAAATTTGGGTTTTCGTATTGTAAAGATGCATTTTGGTGCATTTTACAAGGTCCAAATCTCAAAAATTTCCGGCGTTTCACGCCGGTTATAACTTTAATAATTATTATTATCACCAAGCTCGGGCGCGGCTTTTAGCATGTACCTTCACTTACCATTTAATCTTTAATAGTTTTCCTCATCTTAAACGTATTATTTCACGTTTAATTGGCAGTCTCCAATATGATATCTTTATATTTAATAAAGATCCGCATTTTTTACTTCTTACATTTTTTGAGGAAGATCAACACGTTAACTTTCTAAACTTTTTGAAGCGTTTGTTCCTTTCTTAAGCTAAATTGAATTCAAAAGCTTCATGGAAGTATTTTTGGAAAATTTCTACGCTTCTGACTCATAGCTTTTCGGTCAAATTTATGAAAGGTCACGAACGAATTAATTACTGGTTTTAAAATTTTTCGAATGGTAAATTTATAGAAATTACGATTTATAAACACAAAATTCAAATCTTATTTTTGAAATATATGTTTAAAAAATTGATTATCAGGAGTTGTATATCGTGAATGTGTTATATATATATATATATAATGTACATAGGGGTAGGGGGGTAAACCCTTCTATCTGAGACCCTGGACACCTCCTGGCCTGAAAAATATCGTCTAGCACGCCCAGGACTTTTTCGAAGACAGTTTTTAAAATAGTATTTGTTCATATTTTGTATGAAAAACATGCTTGTGGAGCTCTCTTTGTTATTTTGCTCGCCTACTCCCCCTCGATGAAAAGTCCGGGGATCCTCCTAATGCAAAAATCTTGCCGCGCATGTCTGTACAATACGCATATTTTTCAATGCTTCAGGTTGCAGCAGCATAATGATTTCGACTCGTTTATTGCTCTTTTATCCGACTGTAAAATCCACATCTTCGACATTCTTGATCATGACAATCGGCCAATTGTGGAAAGAAATAGCATTATTGGTAATGAACGTAGACTTTTGAACTTGACCGTTGAGATTTTCGGTTCGAAAAATCGATGAAATGTTTTCCGTAATGGCGTTTATATCAAACCAACGAACTTCAACTTTATTGTATACTTGATAAGCACGCAATTTCTTGCTTTGTGGAGGTTTCTTTAGCACGCAGCAACATAAGGGGTATTACCCCTCATACATGCAACAGAGTTCCGAGGACTGGGGTTCATCGAGCATGGGGGTCCCTCCGGCTATCATATGGCTAGTCATATGATTGGCGAATTTGATGAGGGGGGATCACCATAAGGCTAGCCATATATCAGACGATTTCTGGAGGTCCTTATGACATTTCCTCAAAATTATATGTATGTTACCCCTATGTTTTTTGCACTACATGTTTTGCACCGTGCAAAAAATGCTAAAAACGTTTTGAGTACGACAAAATGGGAAAAAGAATTTTTACGGTTCGAAAAACATGAAAATTTTTTGTTGCACAGCGGAAAATTTTTTGTTGTGCATAAAACACTCCCATACCATACGTTTCAAAAAAATTTACAACCCCGGTAAGAATGGCGGACTAGGAGGTCAAATTTCTTGAAAAATGGTTTGGCAAGTGATTTGACGTATTTCAGTTGTTCTAGTTTTATCATTTATCTCAATTTTCAATTTTACTGTACTTCAAATAATAGTTTACAGTTTTCATTGATGATGTTTGTCGGATATCTGGATTTTCGTATGTCCACATATTTTACGTTTTCTGATATTATTTTTAAATTTTCCCGGAAATTGTAGATTCTTTCCAAATTCCACTGACCACGTGTTTACTGTAGAATATCATTTAAAAAATATTGAACATAAGTGGATTTTGTCAATTTATGTAACGAAACATCCGGATATCCGAACTCTCCAAAGGCTTCGATATCTCGCTTCTGTTTGACGAAGAAAAAATTAGTGATCACTGATCATAATGCACGACTTCTTAATAGTTTTTGATATGAATGATACAATAGTTAATTTTTGGTTTTTATCCATTTCTAACTGGAATCATTGTTCATCATTTTTGAACTTTCGCAACAAAAACTGTACCTATCGAATATCTCTTGCATGATTGTCCAAGATACACTATACATAACGATGGAGAATCTTCGTTTTGTTGTTTGTTTGAGATGATAAATTTCACTTCAGGCTGATGAATCAAAGTTAATGATGATATATTTTAATCTAAGCTGGAATTTCCTGAAACTCATTTCTTTTGATAAATAGGTCATTTTGTTCGCCGCATGTGGTTAACGGCCGAAAGGTGTAGTTTCACCGAACTTAAAATGTACTGGGAGCAATTACAGCTTTACATGGATGGTCAAAAATTGGCTGAGATCGTGCGCTCGGCGTCACCGATCACAATTTTTGATCAAGATGATCAATACGATTCCGTTATGAGCGAAAATATTCGCACATACGTCAGGCCTAAGCTCAAAGAATTCAACGATGGCGACTTTTTTCATAAATTGAATCTATCAATATCCAGGTTTTTCTTTTTTGTTACTTTTCTATAATGGATAATATGTTGTTGAAAGTGCGGTTAATACTGTATCGGGCCAAAGATCTTTGGATCGGGACAGACAATTCTGACTCGATCCATAGCATGCCGGGACACGGGTCAAAAAAATTATTTTCAGTTCTCAAGTGAAACTCGAGCACATACTCGTTTGTTTCTTATTCAATTTTTTAGCGTAAATAAACATTGGAAATCAGAAATGACATCTTATTGCTCATAAATATCAACCAACGACAGCTTTGTGAAATGCGAAATGAAACGAGAAAGGGAAATGTGAAATAAGCAATATCTTTCTCTTATTTAGGGGAAAAACAAAAATTAAATGATCTATGATCGTTGAAAATAGGTTAGAAAATATCCGAAATGATACTAAAAGTACTTTGCGTTTCTTGTTTGCGGAAAAAAGAGTGTTCCAGAATTTCATTTTCTGGCTTAATCTCCAAAACATCCCCTCAAAAACTTTTTCACAGGTATAAGACGATCAATTGCATAAAAATACCGTTGCCGATGCATCGACCACCTCACAGGTAGTATCAGCCGATATCCGATATGTAAAGTGAAGATTGACAAAAATTAGTACTGTCGTTGAAATCGTTTACACAAGCTTTTGACTATACAATTTTTTATGTAAAAAATTGCTGTTGGCTACTTGAATATGCTAATAAGTTTTCGGCGCTATGTGACTTACGGTTCAGCTGAAAATCTTGAAAATCTCGAATAGTGCTTGCTTTCCACTCTCATTATTTAGAAGCATTTCAAGAAAAAAGACCATTAGATATTTATTTGTTGAGAGCTATTGCCGAGCGAGAACTGTCATCAATTTGATCGTTCGAAAAAATTTATTGATTTTGATAGTTTTATCCTGGCAAAATTTTCTGGCTCAGGCTTAGCCTTAGACTTGGGCTTAGACTTGGAATTAAAACTTAGACTTAAGTTCAGGCTTAGATTGACCTTTAGGATGTAGTAAACTTCATTTTTTCGACCAATCAAATTGACGATATAAATTTTTCCGACCAATCAAATTGATGACACATTTTTTGACCAATCAAATTGATGACCGCTCTGCACTGCTTTGTATGCATATGCTTTCTGTACCATCACTTTTGACATTCTTAGTAAAAAAACGTTTCTGTTCTTTCCTGCAACCATTTTTTATTTTTGTAACTCTTTTTCAGCCTCTGTTTTTTCTTGTTTGCAGTGCATTTTATTCTTTCTTTATATACTCTTACACAACTACTGCAACCTCAAGAAGCGACTGAGGAAGTAATACTGATTTTTTTATGATTTTGTTTTTGCATATGAAATCATATAATGTCAGGCGCCGAAATGGCACGATGCCGAACTGTCATAGACCGTAACGTACATAAATATAAAACAACGCTCTCTGGACCATGTTTTTTTCTTGAAATCCTTGTGTAAAAGTGTAAAGATAGTACTTCGTGGATTTACGATTTTCTGCGAAATCACATGTCACGTAACGCTTAAGCGATTTAGACCACCGTACTAAATTTGTCTCTTTTTCTGTTAAATGTCTGTAAATCGAAGAATGACCAAAATTAGTACCACATTGTCTATACGAAGTTTTTGATATAGAACTTTAACTTTTTGTTCCGACTGTTGTTAAGTCTTAGTTGAGACAGCTCACAATGCGGTCCTACATGAGCCAACAAAAAAAAGTGAAAATGTGATTGCTTTATAGTTTTATCAACAAACTTCATTTTTAGTTTATATGTTCACCAGGTCTTTTTTGCTCGGTGCCAATGAAACCAGAGTCGTGCTAATAGGAATTTTTTAACGTTAACACGTTATGCAACATGTATAATGGGTCGATTCGAGTCAAAAACCTTCCCCCCTCCTTCGGGTCGGCTAGGATTGGGTCAGAAAATATCAGGTAGCATACCGGATCAAAAGGTCCGATTCATCTCTTAGTTAATGCAGCCCGATATCAAGCTAGGCGACAACTTTTTGCGAGCGACTAACCTGATAATTAAAGGCATCTTTCCTTCCCAGCGGTCCAAGAACTGAAGTTATATTGTAAATTTGAAGCAATTTTGACGAACATGCTGCTCGTTCTTCTACAGATGTCTTTAATTTGTATTTCGCTGGGAAGTTATCATGTTCAGTGCACTAAAAGTCACATATCTTTTTTAAAAATGTCCCAGAGAATTTTCTCTTCTTCCATTGTGTGCTGAAGCGTTATTAAAGGAGCGTAACTGTTTATTACGTGAAAATTTGGAAAAACAAAAATTTTCAGTCAACGAATTCCAATTCATTGCTCTGAGTATTTCTGCCCCATTGGCTATTCTAATCTTGTTGAGAATTTTTGTTCCAAGCGTTCTTTAATTTTAGTGTCGCCATACAGCAGGCAGAATCATCAAAGAGAGAATTCAAAGCTTTTGTGGATGATCAGGTATTAGAATTTCCTCATGTGAATCCGTTTTTAAGCAGCAAACAGAAATTTTAGCGCATTATCTTTTGGTAAGAAGTTTTTTATCCTCCGTAATCACTCGAGCTGAGAATTTAGAAATTCATTCGGGGTTCAGATTACTAACTGCCTTTTCTCTTCTGCGAAAAATAATCCGGCATTTAAATGTTGAATCTCATCCATAAACTTTATCATGAACTCCAAAGCACGCTGTCCAGAGTTTTTTCACTCGGTTTTCTTTTACATTATGAATGAGACGTTATATTTATTTTTTAAGATTTTCCTACTACTATCCAACCCGCGTAAAGCAGCTACATACGATTTTATTGAACACCAACTGCAAAGAGCCAGTCAACAGTATCCGCATTGTTCCCAGTGGGTAAGATGTAATCGCCTTATTCTCATTATTCTTATTCTAAAGATATCATTGAGTTTCGGATAAAAGCTTGAAAATTTTATGAGATCGAAAATTTTTGGTCGTCTGGCTACGCAAATAATTCATTGAATAATCAAAAAAATCATACTTACATATCAACTCAACAACTACGTAATTTTTTATATTGTATAGCTCTTCCTTAAATATTTGAACGCTAGACGCTTTGGTGATTTTGCCGGCGCGAAAAGCGCCTTGCATGAGTATTTCGATTGGAGTGCAGTCGAAATGTATCGTCAGAGATTTTCGAATTTTCCGCTCAATTGGGGTAAAGTTTTGCGATATGGTCCGTTTTGCCTGGCTAGGCTAAATCGATTATTCGGATACAAGTATGTACAAAACAGCCATTCCTGTTCTTTCTTGAGTTTATTTGTATCAGTTCTTCAATTCATTCCTAATTCGTTTTTTTGTTGTTTAGTTTCCAATTTCAGGAACCGTTTGAAATAAAATCAACAGATTTTCAGAACCAATGAGTATTCAAAGGACTTTCGATATTAGAATAGAATGATCGGTTATTCGATTAATCTAAGCACGACAATATGAACTTTATCAAAAAGGGTTTTCTAGAAATTTTCCACTTCTTTTAAAAAATGTTGTAGTTTCTATTTGTTATTTTGAAGAGAGCTTTTTGCTAGCATATTTAATGAAGTTTCCAAGAAGTTCTATAAAGTTTCCAAATTGAAAGTCAATTTTTTATAATTTTTGAATTAAACTTTTAATTTCGAAAATTTAAACATCTAAAAATTTTTTAATCCGAGGAACTAAAAAATTAAAAGGAAAACTATTGAACAGAAGTAAAAATTATGTTTAAAAAACGATTAAATTAAATTTAAAAACATCGAAGATCAATAACAATATTTTACGGTTGTCCCAGGCCCCGGGCCGGGGCTAGGGTTGCCCCGGTTCGGAGCAAGACCACATAAAACTAGTAGTTTTGATAGGAAAACAAGCTCGATTTATAGTAGAACTGAAGTTTAGAATATAACAAGTAAATGTTCAGTAGTCAGTTTGACAGTAATACTTTTAGAAATCGCGAAAGTCACGTTCTGTTTGGATAAAAGTTTACATATTTTCAATTCATTGTATCTGGAACTGCACTTCAATTTCAATACAGGTTCTTGACTTTTTTCAGAAAACCTACAATTGTTTAATTTTTGTGATATCTTCAACTTCTTCTCAAACTTTTTCAAAAATTTTTCACTTCCAGTCATTAGTATGCGTGCTAACGTCCAAAAATTTCCATTAGCATGGTTCTGGTTTCATTAGCACTGTGCTAAAAACCGTGCAGATGAATCGATAGAAGTGTCTAGGCATGTGTGCAACACAGTTTCTTTGGGAAAAGATTTAGCTTCATCGTACTTAGTAATGACAGTTATCTTAAAAATTGAATTTTTTGTCTAAAATACTCAAACTCTTTCTAACCTATCAATCAATGCATTATCATTGCTGACATGAAATGAAAAGAAAAAGAATAGCCTTAAAAATTTTTCCATTAATGATACATGAAGTATGGTACCACTGGTGACGTATATGTTAGTACGTTATATGTCTGCCCCGACCTCGGCTAAAATGTCTGCCCCGGGACAACCCTACATTTATTTCAAACGATTATACGGAGAAGATTCTATCCGTCACGTAAACCGAAGGTCTTGACATCCATCAAAATATGTGTGGTTGGGTGGTCAACGTTGATTGGTCTCCGTGAGATCCGTCAAAGTATAAATGCACCTCATTAATGTAGTTTGATCAAGTTAAATTGTAGATTTTAATGTAAACTTCTATCTTGTTTCGTACTCCGTACCGCTTTGAAAATATTGATTATTAAACACGCAATTCATGTTGGGATAAAAATATGTCAAGTTTGCAGATTGTTTAAAGGACCATTGAGCTATTACCGGTGTGCTTTGCTTTAGGCTTCCGAAACATTCACATATTAACGTGTATGCGAATCGGTCCATTTTTCATGCATATTTTCTATTTGTACGTTCTTAAGAATGTTTCATTGAAAGCCTTGTTTGTCTACCATTCCACCTGACTAATTTTTGGAGATAATGATCTACTAATCGGACGAGTAAAAAAGGTCCGAGGGGGAAATTGTAAGGGCTGCTCCGCGTTGCTCTATAGCAAAGCCACGAGGTGGTATTACTCCTACCAGAGACCATACCTGTAAGACCTCCGACCAGTTGGGGGGGTAAATCCGAAATTTTGGGGGGGGGTAGGAAAAAGTCGAAATTTTTCCCAAAAAGGCCAAAAAACATGCACTTTTTGGCAAATTTTTTTAATTTTTCCCAACTGGGGGAGGTTGGGGGGGGGAAATGATTTTGGGTACTGGGTTTTCCAAGTTGGGGGGGGGGGGTCCCCCCCCCCCCAACCCCCTCCCCAAGTACAGGTATGCCAGAGACCTAGTTTTGGAAAAAATGACGTTTTTATTGGAAATTTAGCTGCACTACCTCCGAAATTTTTAAGGTTACCCCTACTTGAAAATCTGACCGTGAGGACCTCTCACCTCTGGGTGAAGGCAACTTTTTTGTGTGCGGGGTCATCAATTGCTCAAAATTTTAAAAAAGGATAAAAATTTGTATTTGTTGCTCATTCATGGCGCGAAGCGCTGAAAAAATTGACTTTTCTGACCGTTCAAAATTTGATAATTTTCAAAATCCAAAAAATGCTCAAAGATGACTCTTCAACGAGTACCAATAATTAACATTGTTAGTTTTTATCCATCAAAAGGATAGAGTTCCTATGTCTAGCTTATTTCAGTCTATAATTACCAAATCTTGAGGGATCACCACCAGCGATTTCTGGTGATGGGGTCTTAAGGCACTAAACTCCAATTACATGTATGCTACTGACGACATTTAACTCTCTTGTGATTAAATGTTCATTAACGTACAACATGAAATATTCTCCGAATTAATTAACTGTTCGTGCTCCTTTCATTTTGTGCGTTTTTTCAGGAAACAAGCAATCGCGCACATTCAAGAATCGATTACGAAAGCTCAAGAAGCTAGCGACGCTGAATGCCTACAATTTGCCATAGTAGAAATATGTTCTTTCCCTCTCTCGCAACTTAATTCAGTATCAAACCTTCGTTGAATAAGCATATAATAGAAAAAATTTCCACTGTATGCTTATTCAACGAAGGTTTTTGAGTTGTTTCAGTGTCTTCTTTCATTATGGACACTGTGGTTTTATACGTTTCCAGGCCGAGTACTATTCGCTTTCACGCAAGATCGATTCTAACGAATTTGAGCGTATTCAAAGTAGTTTTGCTGACCACTTCAATAATGTAAGTCATGACTTCAATGATATCAAGTATTTTTTAAATGGGTACGCGATTTTCAGTCAGCCTTGTGTTTTATGGAAAATTAGTTTGTCTTTGATAAAATTTATATTCACATGTATATACGCACCTGCGCGCGAAAATTGAAGCAAATAGAGTGATTTTTCAGCAATATTATCAGTCTCAGTCAGTGCTCTATGGATCTCGTAAATTTGACTGAATCAGCGTTACTTCGAAGCACTACCCTTTTCCTTTTCTAAAAGTATGCTGCGTCTCTACTGAGTGCGTTGTTGAAATACAAATGTAAAAATACCATGAAATTTTCTTGACATGATTGTTTGCGTTATATACTTCGAAGTTCTTTATTGGCTGAGCATCATTTTTAAATAGAAAAGAGTGAGGATCAGCGTTGAAAATAGCTCTTAACCAACCGAAAATGACAAATCGATTTTTGTAAAAGTCTTCTGTTTCGAAAAAATGACACCAAAACCTAAATTTGTAGCTCTGTTTTATTTATTATTTTTGAACCTTAAATATAGCTTGATATTTTCTCAAAACATTAAAAAAGTTTAGCCGAAATCGATGTGTGACGTCGGAAACGAAATTTATGGCACAAAGCATTGTTTCTAATGAGTCACTGTTCATTTAACGCTAAAAAATTTTCGTCAAAAGTGTTTTAAACAACACTTGAGCGTCTTTATCCTCAGAAAATAAATGCTTTCTGATTGTGGGCTCTAAGCGATTTTCAATTTTTAGCTTTTGTAACAATCTACTCTTATATAATGAATGTCTTTCAAGGATTCTAGCTTCAACGTTGAATTATGCACCGTCCTATCCGATTTTTCTTCCGGGAAGCCTGTCAAACGGTAAGTTGTTTTTCCCACGGTTTCAAATTCATGTTTATGATTTTAACTGCAAAACCTTATTTTACAGTTACCCCAATTTTTCCATATTACGAATTTCCTTATTAAGTTTTGAAAATTTACAGAACAATGTGAGAAATGTTTTTATACATGGAAAAACTAACTTTATAAAAGTTGTTTTTGGGAAAATTCATAAAGATTTTCAATAAAATTTTTGCGTTTTTTAATCCTTGATTTCGTTCAGTATTTATGCTTTCTAATTCACTTTCAGCGCTTTAGATTATTTACAAAGTAGCATTGATGGTGTTGGAAACCGAACAGTTAAACTTTCGTCAACCAACGAAAATGTATCCACTTGCATTCTATCGACCCTCTTCTTAACGTGCGGCCATTTTGATCAGTGCTTGCTGGAAGCGAAACAATTGTGCCAGTCTCGCATCTGTGATATTGACCCTAAAACTAACCAAAGCGGACTGGCGTATCTTTCGGCGGCTTATGAATCTCAGTCAGTGGCTCTGTGTAACCTCGCCGTGTGTTACGCTTCACGAGTGAGCTAATCAATTCATGTCGAGAAAAATCGTCGTCTAATACCATCACAATCAACGAAAATGTCATTTTTTCACTCCTTGGCACAACTCTTGTGATGTAGGCTCTCGGACTAGTCAGTTATTTAGGGTAATTTTGCTTCGTCGAAATTGTGCGTTAAAAAAGCTAAGGAAATTAATCGTGGGCTCAGTTTGCGTAACGACGTCCTCCTAATCGAAAGTTGGATTGACTTCACCTGGTATCTTTATCAAACGAATTTCGACGAGTGCAGAAAACTTGTTACCAAAATTTCTACGGTATCTTTGACTGATGGACTAATATGGTAATATAATTGCGGAAGAATGATAGAAGTTTGATTTATTCAGAAAATAAAAAACTGATTACGGACCGAAGCGAATAAGCTCGGAAAATTTCCGGGATGTTTTACCTTTTTTCTGAATTTGCCCTCACCATAATATCGTGATTACATCATTTCTCCTCTTGAGAAATATGCATTTTATTTCAAAACGTTCAGCGGTGTTTACTCTAGCTCAACATCCAAATTTAGATTTTTCTGATTAGCTCTGTGTTTCTAAGACTTTGGTTTGATTTTACTAGAGAATTTTGTCGAACATAATAATCCTTTTATCAGCACATGACATATATGTCATGCTTTTTTGAATTAAAACATATTACATCATCTATGTTTTTAGCTTATTTACGATAGATCTCATATCGATGGATAAACACGATCATTTGAACGAAATAAAAAATCGTTTCGATTCGACAAACGACTGTTACACAAAATGCCGGTATCTAAATGTACTTGCAGTAACGTACAGTCTTGTGACGCTCTTGCCGATATGTTCAGACTGTTGATCTGCTTATCCGATTATTACGCGGTACGAATCGAAAATTACGGTTTAGCTTTGGTTTACTTGAACGAATGTCGTCGATTATGCGAAAGGAGTCAATTTAAACTCATATTAGCTCTTGTTCTCCGTCGATTTTCCTACATTGAAGTAAAGAAAGATAAAATTATTATTCTTGAAGATCGGATGAAGTTAATTTCATACATAATTATTCGCGTTTTTTATCCAACTCTCATAATTCTGTGAGAATATTCATAAGTAATATGCAACAGCCTAAGCATGTCATACATGTAAGGGAGCACCGAGGTCCGGAAGGTTAAAGCTGTTTTTTTATGGATGAGGTCATCAATTGCCCGAAATTTTACCGCGGTTCATTGTTATAAAACAATCGATTTTCTCGCCTAAGAATTCAAAGAAACGGTCCAAGAAGTATACATTTTTGTCGAAAAAACATGTATTTATCACGCGGAGGGCGGTAAAAATTGACATTATTGACCTTTTTTGTTCAAAAACGACCATTTCCACCAACAGTTATCTGTTATTTCGTGCAAAAAGATGGAGTTCCAGTGTCTAGCCCATGATTCGCAAATCTTGTGGGTCGCAATCTGGCTGACGATTTGTGGTAGGTTCTTATAGCCCCAATTTACATGAGTGGGACACATGTAGATGAAATCAAGAATTTTCTAAACTTCATTTCACAATGTTCTTAATAGCCCGCAAGTCCTAATCTTAGTATTAAGCAGAAATTGAGGTTATTTATCATCACATATAATGTTGTCTAAAGGAAGTGTTACCGCAATTCCTTATTCCACTTTCACTGCTAATCGATTATCATACAACGCACTTTGATGTCAGGCGTCCTCCGCGCAAAGATAGTGTTAAATGTCGGATAATGAATTAAGATATGAATATTTATTTTTGAAAACTTGACGTCTCTTATCAGAAAATTTTTATGTGAAAATCTGTTGCAAATAGATTCTACCGTATAATGTTCACAACTGAAAAGTTTCTGTTTGAAGTACTATATTTATCGTGGCATGACAGTAAGAAAAAGACCAAATTAACCGAACATAAATAACAAGCGTTGCAGCTCACGGGCTGAGGACTTCGATTTGCGAAAACTGCGACATGCTAGCTCTCATAGTTGGTAGTTATTGAAACGAACATGCCTAACGCCCGCGTCTCAGTATAATGCCTTTTGAATTTTATGTTCGATATGGAATTTAAGCAACACTTTCTAATCACAGTAAATATTCTAAATGCCAAATTATCACTAGTTCACTTTAATTTTGAACCTAAAATAAGTACTCTTCCAAGTCGAACGATCGGAGGATTGAATGTTATTATGAGTGCTGATTAATCGCACGATGTCTTCCTGGTTAAGGAATCTAATTTTTTAGTTGGTTGCCCAGTTTTTTGCCTTTTTTAACCCACAAAATTGATATGATTTGTGTTGTTTTGCTCAAATTTATCAAAAATGATTGACTTCTAGCTGTTTTTTTATCTTTTTTCCCAATGATTAACGCCACCACATAGCTAGTTAAGAATATTAGCACATTGCCCTTAATATATGGTTACTATTTTAGATCTTTGCTTTTCATTTGTGAAACTGTTTGGATCAGAGTAGACGACCCCCATACATGTAATTGGGAGGGAAGTGCTATGGGAACCCCCCCCCCCAGAAATCGTCGACCATATGGCTAGCCATTACGCGACCGCCCCCCCCCCCCGCCCAGAATTTTCTAATCCAATGGCTAGCCACATGGTAGCCGTAGGGCCCCCATACTTTTGGTCAAAAAAATACTGAAAAATGTCAATTTTTGAACGAAAAATGGTAAAAAATGTGGATTTTCTTGGCGCTTCGCTCCATGGATACATTTTTTCGGTCTTTTTAGGGAAAAATTACTATTTTTGAACTATTTTTCGGACTTTTTTCGTTAAAAAATCAAATTTTTTTCCTTGAGAGACCCCCGTCCCCAAAAAAGTCGCCCAACTCTCCCCCCCCCCCAGACCTCGGGGCTCCGTTACATGTATAACGACCCCATGTTTTTATTGACACTTTTATGATTGGGTCGAGTTGTAATTTTGGTTGAAAAAGCTTTTCACATCTTACTTGGTAGAGTTCATAATACATTCACCCTTGTTTGCAGCTCAGCTCTTCGACAATTCTTTGCTGGTCGATGAATTAAATGCACGGTTTTACGTGTGTTTAAATTCAATAATTAGACGAAGCTGAATAAGACGTCTTCGTTCAAACATCGCCTTTGTCTTTAGCTGAAAACGAACGCACTGGAACCCGCATTGAAAGACATTGAAAGCTCAGCAAGACTGTTGCGAATAACTGGCTATCTCGTGGAATTGGGCAAGACTTTACTTTTCAAATCAAAGTGTATGGAAGAGATCCACAAATCCGATAATGGTATGCATGAAATATTTGAAATGGCTGTCATTGCCAGTATGGATAGTGTGCCGTAGATCATTCTCGAAGTACAATTGATGATCCCAATTCATTATGAGTGGAAATATTTTGAATCTCAAAAATGCGATATTTTTCTTAGCTTGCCATGCACATTTTTTTGTTTAGCTTGCCATACACATTTCTTTTGAATAAGCTCGCATAGAGTCATTCATTTATTAGATAAGCTCGGCGGAGAATTCAACGACAGCGATATAGAACATGGACTTTTGGAGTCAAATTCTTTATTTGCACAAAGTTCAGCTCCTTATTTGGAAAAAGAATCTGCGATTAACCTGGTTAGTGATTTTTCATCCGTATTCGATGTTCACCAATGATTATTGTGGATTTTACAGGCTCTGTTTTATAATGGAAGGAAATCCTTCGCAGAAAGAAATATTTGGTCGAAACGATTTAGAGAATTGGATACGAAATTTCCCGGTTCCTATCCTATACTATTACTGTAAACGACAAATAAAAGTTTGTCAAATAGTCTGAAGTTTTTGTACGACCTGTATTTTTTCCATTATCATTATTTTTAATCTGTTGCGAAAAATAAAACGAATCGCAAAAAAATTAAGCTTGACAAAAATTAAAAATTATTATTTTCGGTTGAAAATGATATACCATTTAAATTACACATTTGAATTATGCTCTGATCCATTTCCAGTTGATGCCAGTAGAATCGGCTTTTCAACAGGGTCAATCGACCAATCGATCCGTGATGTCATCCGGATCTACGAAAAAAAGATTGAAATTATATCGCAGTCGAAGTAATGCCGACTCCGACGCTTTATGGCAGCGACTACGGTTATTCGAATCGAATCAAATCGATCCGGAAACGTTTGATGATTTGATTACTCCTGAAAAGTAAGGGAAGTAAAAATTTTTTCGTTTTCATCCAGTGGAATCACCCTGGTAAACTGCGTTTTCCAAGTATATAGAACTTAATGGAAAAATCTAAACATATTTCAAGCAAATTGTTGACTAGTTTTAGTTGTTTTAATTTTTGATTGACGAAAATTCTCGGACGTATGATCAGATATCATGAATTAACACTGTTAACTTATGTACCAGATTTTCCGAACACTTTACGCTTTAATTGTGCTTTCTACTCGTTGTTCACTTTTATTTTCTATAATTTTGTGCTCATTTTCGCCTTTTGAAGAAGTCAAGTTGGAAGTACATGAATGGTCCTTATTTTGGAATAGCAGACTTCATGCAAATTCCGTAAAATTATAGAATGTTCCCAGAGTGAAGAAAGTTCTTCCATTTCCAACTGATCATATTAGATCGGTGTACTATATCTTCTGAGCCATGTTTCCCAGCATTTTCTTTTCATGCTTGTACGTCAGACTTTTTTCGCCATTAACTGAAACAATTTGGCTCGCGACGTTGTGTTCTAGGTTTTTCCGGTGAGTACTAATTTATTGATGTGACGAAGATGCGCGTAAAATGTTAGCTAATGTATGTATCTTCCATATCCTGGTGTATTAAGGTCGTTTTCGTCATTTGGAAACATAGTTTTTCTGCCATAACAATCAATTCGTTTTTTTTAATTTTACATTTCCATTTTCTGCTCATCTTCGAATCTGCTGATTATTGCTGCAATGCGGAAATGTTTCGAAATTGGTTATTATAACCGAGCAGAATCGCGACATTTCTTATTGTATAGGCGTCATAGAATTCAGAATTTTGATTACCTACCATAAATTTGTGAATTTTGGTTTTTTTTATCGTGAGCTGCATCAGCCCACGGATTTTTCTTTTGTAGGCTTGTTTCAGTAGTTATTCTGACTGTCAGGGTGATAGAAATTATACATGTAACAGTTCTCTGACATTAGTGGGAGTGAGTGGCCTTTTTACTTACTTTTTCAGCATCAATTTATGTACCATTCTATATTTAAACTGACTGATACTTCCTTGAAGCGGGCTTTAATTGCTGATTTTGTGCCATATATCCCCATGAAAAGTTCTCTGCATACCTATAATTGAGGGGGCGAGGTTGGGGAGGACCCTTCCTCCAACTTAGTGGGACCTAGTACCCAAATGATGGAACCTTCCCCCCAAATCGAAAAAATTGAGCAAAAAACGACATTTTTTGACTTTGGAAAAATTTCCGGAATTTTTGAACTATTTTGCGATCCCCAAGATTTTGGGGAAAATTTTGGCTATTCATCGACTACTTCGGATCTCCACCCAAGATATTGGGGAAAATGGCTACCCCATCCCACAAATTTGGATTGTATCTTCCCCCAAACCGACTGGATTTCTTACCAGGTATGGTTCTCTATGTTGGGCACCCTGTTGATGCCAATTTCGTGTGGGGAAATCGCCATGCAAATCGACGAAAGGGACGACCAGCGGCGCAGACATTTGCATAGAATGGAGCGCCACAGAAAGACCAAAAATGATAGTGAAAAATCATTGTTCACTATATTTCGATTTTTATGATATTTTTCGTTACTTTGCTGGCGTCCCTAAATAAAGTTCCCAGCAATTCGTCTTTATTTTGCATACATTTCTACTGTGGTCAATCCACATTTTTTATTATTGCATCGGAAATATTGATTTACATATTTGTTATTTATTATTTAGGATTTATTACCGAACGTCGAAGGCGGAGGGCCAAAAGCCCAGGCGCCAGCTTACATCAAGTGAGTGTTGGGAAACCCCTTTCGGGTTATACCCAAGTAAGTTTATCCCTGAGGGGATTCCTTGTCTCATCTAGGAGACTGCGGAGGTCTTTGGTAAGGCCCCCGTATTTAGAGCAAAGTTTATCTTTGTTGTTGTAGGTCTGGGGATAACCGGACTGTTGCACAGATCACCGAGGCTTAGCCAAGGTATCAGTTCTAACAGGTCAGTTCAGACCCAATCTTTTCTTAGGCCTCTTAAGGAAAGACCTGCACAACAAGTGGTGGCTTTTAACTCCTTACCACGGAACTTCGTAGTCAGACTAGGAGAAAAGAAAATCCTCCAGGTTTCTACAGAAAGTTAGCAGGATTTAAAATGCCTAACGAAAGGATACCGAGAGGTAATACTTTACGTAGATCACCACCCAGAGTGGCGAGTGCTGGGAATCTAGTCAATTTGGGAGACGGAGATCAGCAACGGCATGCTGCTCCGGACCCAGTGATCCCAGATCAAACTCCCGCGAGGGTCCAACCATTGCAACAAAATGCAATGCATTTTACGCCTCAAGATGCAGGCGTACCAATTGACCGACCACCAGCGATTGCCATCGATCCACAGGAGGCAGGCCCGGCGAATCCGAACCCAGACGCCGATGGACCGCCGCAGCAAAATTTAAAAAGGTCACCGCCGCCAAAGGTCGAATTAGCAGGACCGAAAAGGGACGTTATTACGCCCGAAATTCGACCGAATTTGGAAGAAAGGGACCCCGAAATCGATCAAAGATTAGAGAGGATTCCCCACGAACAAGAGCGATTCCAACCGCAGGAAAGAGCTCCCGAGATGTCCAATCAAGAGTTGGCGACGCAGCTACGCGAGTTGAAAGGGACCGTCGAAGCCTTGTTCGACATAATCGCGAATGCCGCCACAGAGGACAACAAAAGGGAAGCCGACAGGCGCCGACAGGAGCCGGATAGACAGGTTAGACCATGTAATAGGGGTGCAGAAAGAGACAACCGTCTCGCTGCTGAAATAAATGCAGGCGCAGGGCCTAGTAATAGGCCTGATATTGATGATGAAGGGCAAAGGCTTAACTTTGAGCCCAAAAGTTGGAGAGGTCCAGCTAGAGATCTTCGATTCGAAGGAGCTGAGCAATCGGCAGACTTCAGGAATCAAAGTCAGATAGCTTCGCAGCATCCAACTTTAACTAGAGTGGTCTATGATGGTAGAGGAAATATAGTTGATCCAAATACCCTTAGACCAGATCAATTGGCATGTTTCCCATATAGGGATTACAGGTTTGACAAAGACAATATGCCATCATATCAAGGAGGTGTACCACCTCAACGAGATCCAAATAGGGTTATGCTGCAATCCCTGAACTCTGATCTTGATCCAGTATTAACAGCAGCTTATGATCAGAGGGAAGTGCCATCAAATAATTTGGCACAAGAGATTGTAGTCAGGAATATCGTTAAAGGTGTGTTACCCAAACTTTTAGATGAGGGTATGGTAAATCAGCAGGTGCTTAGCTTTTTAACAGCACTTGAAGGGGAATTCCGTAGGGATACACCCGAATCAGCTAAGTATGAAGCACTGCTGAGGCTTTCTAAAGGTAGACCGAAGGCTGTTGCAGGAGACAACATGACCTATAGGGAGGCCAGGAGAGCCATTATTAATGTCTTTGCACCTGAGTGCAACCTGGAAATGTTAACCAGGGAGTTGTTTGAGATCCAACAAAGACCCAATGAACAGGCCGTAGAGTTTTTAAAAAGGGTCAGTATATTAGTGGAACTAGTTAAAGGTGATTTAGACTATCAGTCTAAACAGAGACTGATTATTGATACCTTTATTTACAAGAGTGACCCTACATTTCAGTCTGAACTGAAAAATTCAAAGCATACCTTTAGAACCTGGTATGATCTTGCAGTAGAGGTTCATGATATTGAACGTAGGTACAAAAATGCCTTCCAGAGATATGGACCCAAGGGTACACAACAGGACCCTATAGTAATTAATGAAGTAGGTATGCCTAGTGGGCATGATCCTGAAATTGCCGTAGTTGCTAGGAACCAGTCAGAAGGATATCAACAAGGCCAGAGGCAAAGGTTTCGGCAACCATATCAAACCGTAGGTAATCAGGTACAGGCCCAAACCCAAAGGTCAAGGAGTGATTCTCCTGAAATAGAGGAGATTCCAGTTCGGGAAGCCCCTAGGGCTCAGGCCGAAAAAGGTAAGAAAGAATCTCTTCTATTGAAAATCTCAAAAGAGATGGTACAACTGGTCGAAAGGTTCGACCAACTCCAGCAAAAGGTTGATAACAGGCAAATGGAAAATCGGTCTGATGTGGCCATACCTAGTACAAGTCAGGGAGGTCAAGTTTCCCGAGATCCAACTAAGCCATGGTGTGAGTTCCACAAGAACATAACACATAATACTGCAGACTGCAGGACATTGAGAGTATTGTCCGAGCGCAGGAGCAGAGGTAGAGCCAGCTTCCCTACCTTCAACAGGGGAGGCTTCAACACTTTTGCTCGAGGTAACTATAGAGGTAGAGGAGGTTACCCAAATGCCAACTTTAATAGCAGAGGTAGAGGTGCGTATAATGTAGGCTATGCAGGTCATCAGGATAGCCAGGAGAGTTACTTACAGAACTCCGATTACAATGAGTTCCTGGAGTTCAAAAGGCAAAAGGAGCTGCAGAAGCAGTTCCAACAGATGCAGCAGTACCAACAGCAAGCTGCATTACAGCATCCTCAGCCTCCTCAGGCTATTATGGGACCAACTCAGACTCTTCAACAGGGTCAATTCACAAATCAGCCACCTCAGAAGGATTATTCGAGTGTTATGGTTGCAAGGCAGTCTCAAATGAGTCCTTTAGGTGAAGTAAACCAGAGAGTGAGTTGCCCAAATGTTGTATTAGGTAGTATTGTGCAAATGAATGCAATTGCACCACAACCTGTAGTACCATCAGTACAAGTAATAAGGAGAGGCACACCAGCTAGTCCTCAGGAACAACATTTGCTGGATACGTACCCCAGAACAGCCCCATTCCACATTGAGGTTGTTATAGGAGGTCGTAAGACAATGGCTTTAATTGACACAGGAGCTCAGTGCACTGTCATGTCGGCTAAGTTTCTGAAAGAAACTTTGGGCCCGGATTACACTGAATATCCAAGGATATTAAATGTTACTGTAGCCAACGGTAAGACAGTCCAAGCCCATGGGTATATCCAATTTAGGATGGATACATTGTGTGGACAGTTCCCCGTTAAAGCAATTGTAATTCCTGAAGCAGGTGAAAATGTCATTGTAGGAACAGACTTTTTGGCTCATCCTCAGGTAGGAGCCATAATAGATTTCAGGAATAGGACGATGACGCTCAACAACCGTCAACAACGGATATACGTGACGCCGGACCAGCCCCAACCCAATTGTGGAGAGGTCATGACCACGAGCGCCGCGGAATCCACGATGAGCGCAGCCGACCAATACCAGCCAAAGATTTGCCTGCTAAAGGTTTCGGTGCCAGTGGTGAGTGTGAATCCCATCTACTTACCTAGTGGTACTGATATACTTCTGAGAGCAAAGCTTTGGGATAAGGTAGGCGAAAATCGCCTAAATGGAATCATTATAGAGTCTGAAGACAATGAAGAAAGGTTCCACATTGATAGTACCATAGTAGATGGTACAAAAGATGATTTTGTTGTTATGGTATCCAACAACACAGGATCAGGATGCCATTTGAAAAGAAATCAAATAATTGGCCATACTAATTCAGTGTTGTGTGATACTGATAACCAGGATCAACTTAAGGGGAAGATAGTTGAGGATTTGGAGAAGCTGCAAACTTGTGCAGTCCAGGCTAGACCTGATTCGACTCAAGTGGATGAGAAAGAGTTCAAGGAAGCCTTGTACAATATGCTAGCTAAATCCAACATACCATCCGAACAATTGGAACAAGCTTTGCGGTGTCTCGCAAAATATAGAGACGTGTTCAGCTTGCCCAGTGATCCTCCAACTACTACACCCTATCTGACCTGTAAAATAAATACAGGGGATGCAGCACCTGTGGCAAAAAGGTACCACAGGACTGCCATAAATTTACGGCCACATGTTCGTGAGCATGTGCAAGATATGCTCAAGAAGGGTGTAATTGAGCCATCAAAGTCGCCTTGGGCAGCTCCGTTATTTCTAGTAGGTAAAAAGGATGGTACCAAGCGACCAGTAGTGGACTTTAGGGGTATAAATGACGTTACCAAGGATGATAAGTATCCCATTCCTAGAATGGATGACTATCTAGACTGTTTAGGTAAAGCCAAATTTTATACTACCCTAGATCTCAAATCAGGATATTGGCAAGTGCCAATGGATGAAGAAAGCAAGGAAAAAACTGCTTTCATATGCCAAGAAGGGCTTTATCAATTTAAAGTCATGCCCTTTGGCCTAAAAAATGCGCCAGCCGAATTCCAGCGTATGATGGAAAGAGTTTTGCATCCATATGTTTGGAAAATCTGTCTAGTCTACATAGACGATATTATTGTGTTCTCAAATACGTTTGAGGAACACTTAGTTAATTTAGAGCTAGTCCTGCAAGCTCTAAGAAAGGCTCATTTGACCTTGAAGCCGGAGAAGTGTGAATTCCTGCCTGAGAGAGTTCATTTTTTAGGACATATCTTAAATTCGGATGGAGTTTCCCCAGATCCGAAAAAGGTCAAAGCTATAAATGATTTCCCATTCCCAGAGTCTAAACGTAAACTGCAAAGGTTTTTAGGTATGTTGCAGTGGTGTAAAAAGTTCATACCGGGTTTGGCTAAACACGCTGAACCGTTGTATAAACTAACTGGGAAGAACTGTGTTTGGGAAGTCACGGAGGTTCACCATCAGGCTTTTAGGAGCCTGAAAGAAGCACTATTGTCTGTGCCATTCCTTAGGTATCCGGTTTTGGACGGGTCTGCGGACTTTGTCCTTCAGACAGATGCCAGCGGAACGGCACTAGGAGCAGTCCTTTACCAGGAGACCAAGTCAGACCGCTGGGTAATTGCTTATAATAGCAGAATTTTAAAAGCGGATGAGAAAAAGTGGTCAGCCACGGAAAGGGAATGCTTGGCAATTGTGTATGGCTTGAAGTTATACAAGCACTACTTAGTGGGTCATAAGGTGATCATAAGAACTGATCACAAACCTTTATTATCTATGAAGGTTAACGCCATGACCAATGGTAAGTTGAAGAGATGGTACTCATTCATCTCTCAGTTCAACCATAAATTAGAGTATGTGCCTGGAAAACAAAATGCCATGGCAGACTTTTTGTCCAGGATGGATGAACCAGACGATCAAGCGGAAAAGATACCGCCAAAATGGGAACACATGTTCTCAGAGGATAAACGAGAGTCCGAAAATCTGAAAGATCTTGAGGCACAGCTTATTGAGAAAAAACATCTCAATTTGGTGAAGAGATTCAGAATTCTGACAGATCGGAATCCTGAAGACGGTACTCCGTTACATCCGGAGCCAAAAGGTAAGAAGAATCAGAGGACTGATATGAGTCCGAGATTCACCAAGATTTACCCAGAAGATTCTGAGGGTGATCCAGAATCAAACTCGCCTGCAGACTTGATAAATGCCGTAACTACAAGGAGCATGGCGAAGGAAGCGGAGAACAGTAATCAGGCTCAGATCCAGCCTGATGGCAATCAGGTCAAAGATAAGGTAAGTAGGGGAAACCAGGACAAAGGTAAGGAAAAAAGAGTAACCTGGTTATACCCAGAAAAGGAACAAGAGTTTACTTTGGCAGACCCCAAAGAAGATGAATTGCCAAAAGGGCTAATTAGAGATGATCTCATGGCCCTCTTGCAGAGAAAAGATCAGGTATTACAGCCATACTTTGATAGATTGGGTCCAAATGGGACAACCAAGTATCATAGTGGATTTTATATCCAAAATGAAGTGTTATACCGCGAAGCCGGACAGGGGTCGGACGATCAAGTGGTCGTCCCATCCTGCCTTAGGGACAATACTTTGCACCAGTACCACGGTGCCGTGATGATGACTCATCAGGGGTTCAAAAGGACCCTTGCTATGATTAAAAAACGGTTCTGGTGGCCTGGAATTGAAAAGGATGTCAGGCACTGGATAAAATTTTGTCCAGTTTGTCAAATGGCTAATCAGGGAAACACCGAAATTCCGCCACTGATACCAATTATTCCACAAGGTCCTTTTGACATAGTATCAGTGGATATCGTGGGTATTTCTCCACTTAGTGAGAAGAGACCGTATGTCATAGTCTTTCAGGACTATTTTACAAAGTGGGTTGAAGCTGAACTGATCCCGGATCAGTCAGCTAGCACCGTTGTAGATACCTTTCTACAAGCTATTGTATTTAGGCACGGGACTCCACGGAGACTACTCAGCGATAGAGGAGGTTGTTTTACCTCAGATCTAATGAAAGAGATCTGCAAGTTATTGGAGTGTCAAAAAATTTTTACAACAGCCTACCATCCACAAGGAAATGGTATGGTAGAAAGGTTCAATCAGACACTCATAAAACAGCACAGAAAGGTGGCCATCGAGGAAAAAGATAATTGGCCAAGATACTTGAGAGCCGTGGTGTTTGCATATAATGCCACACCACATGCAGCCACGGGGCAATCCCCATTTTCGTTGCTTAGAGGTCATGAGGCAACCTTCGGGTTAAACTTATCGAAAGCATACGATATTGTAATGCCGGACAGCAATGCTGAGGCATACAAATTTGTGTTGACCAATCATTTAGTCAACCTTTACGAGGATATTGCCAAAAATATCCAGAGTGCTGCCGAAAAATCGAAGAAATACTTCGATAAAAAGTCCAAACAAAATGGATTTAAAGAAAAGGATTGGGTTCTGCTCAAAGTAGACAAGCAGAAAAAACTAGGACTACCATGGTCCGGTCCGTTCATAGTTACGGACATTTCGCGAGAAGCAGAAAACGTTGTCACCATTGTACATTGGGACAACCCGCTAAATCGCCAAACAGTTTCAATCAGCAGGTTGAAACATTTTCGTTACGAGACCACTAGGGTCTTGCCGCGAATAGCGCGAGCCAATCAGGACGCGCCACGTGACGAAAACACGTCACTTTCCAATATGGCACAAACAGTTACGACTGGAGCGCCGATTCAAATGAAATCATTTGAAAATTCGCTCAAGGCGAATCTATGCGCGATCTCGCGCTGATTTTTTTTTTATTTTGTGTACATATCTCGCGCGTGTAAGTACTAATTTTAATTAAAATTGTATTAATTTGTAATATTTATCGCGTTTATGTAGTATTCGTGTTAATTTTGTAAATTTTTCATATTTATTTCAGACTTTGGGAAAAATTCTTCGGAATTTTAGACCAAAGTGACAACCCAAAAAATTTCCGACATTTTTTCTAAAAAATTAATTTTCAAATTTTTCCTTTTTTCAAAATCAAATTATAGCTGCCCCGCTTATCTGAATTCTAAACTTCCATCGGAAGGAAGAAGTAAAATATTCCCCGAATCGCGATAAAAAGGAAATTAGCAAAATTGCTAGATTAAACTTTTTCAGCGTTCAAAATTTTAATAAATTTATCAATTTATTATTCGAAAACAAAAATTTCGAAAAGGAAAGAAATGGGAAAGGGCGCGCGGAACCGCCAACAAGCTCCGACGCGCGAGTGGTCGCACACAGAGCGCCACGTTGAATATGGCAGGGCCCAGCACCGCCAAGACAACCGTTTTTTCTTTATCGACGGTAAGTTTCGAACTTATTTTTATCAAATATTCTTGGAAACCGCAGGTAATGCCCAGAAGTCACTGGAAGACCAGCTCGGCGCCCCAAAGGGCAGACGAGGTTAGAACTTAGAGGGAACGAAAAATGGGAGTACTGAGAAGCGGAAGCTCGAAGCCAAGCAGGGAATTTCCAATTTGGAAATATACCTGATACCACCGAGAGCTATACGATTCAAGGGAAACCTAGAACCTTGGGTTCAGCCCGTTTTAAAGTTTTATCATTCAAAAAATTCATCAAAAATTATTTATTTTCAAATCAAATCAAATCATATCACTTTTTCGATATCAAATTCATTAAAAATTATCAATTTCGAGCGCTATAAAAATTGTAAATACAGCGCCATAAATGGAGCGTAGTTGGTCGCTCAAGCAGCTGGTCAGAGATTGGTGTCCGATCAAGTGGTGGACAATCGGATCAGGTCTACCCTCCCCAACATATAGAGGTAGCAAGGGTAAGATTTGGTAAGGTGTTAGTTGCCTACCAGCTCAATGTTTGTATATCAGTGGCTCACCTAACAACCTGCACTAAACTTAATTTTCTGCGAAACTTAACCCGCTTGGTGTTGTGGTGCTGGTGTAGTATAGACCCGAAAATGCGCTGAAAAAAGGGGAATAAAACACTAAAATTAATAGTACTTTATGTTTAGATTATAACGTCAAACGGGCCGTACGAATCCACGAACTGGATCAGTGGTTTAAAGCCACATTTGGGTACTGGCCGGCCAATCCCAAGGAACCTCGAATGGTAGACATCGGGAAGGTCAGCCAGGTACTCCATTTTATCCGAGAAGTGTCAATCTTCAGAGGACAACCAGTTTGTGGTTTCGACGTTGAAAAAGTCAACCAGGATAAGGTCGCCGCCTTGTTCAAAACAAGGGAGGTCGACAATCCAATGGGAAAACAGTTTGCCCGATATATCAGCTTCGCGCTAACGAACGGTCAAACTTACGTTATTGATACAACGTCGATGATGATCAAAGAGTGGACCAGCCTCCACGACTTCTTGAACTCCGACATGCTGTTCGCCGGATATGCCGTGCTGGAAGATCTGGTGAGTATCTATAACGTTTGTGGCGCAGGGCGAGATAATAAGGACAGGGACAAAACTGTCCCCTTACGGGAATTTCTAAGAAAGACCAAAGGTCGATACTTTGACTTAGACCGTTTCGCCCTCACCATGGTAGGAGTAAACCTGGAGAAGAAATGCTTTCAGACAGGTATATGTCCCGAAACTTTTCGGTTAAAGGGACTGTTCACGGAATTTTATTTGATAGACGTGGGCCCCTACCAATATGACTTTTCGTTAAAAGCGAACCGTGATCGGTTTGCCAAAAGGGGTATATTGCCGGAAGAGCTCAGATACGCCGCTCTAGACGCATACTACTCCTTATTGGTCATGTTTGCCGCCATTCACTATGGCATGGCCGATCAACTGCTTATGCAAATGCAGATTTTCGACCATGACAAGGTGGATCCCAAACAGATCAACACCATTGCCCTCCATTTTTATCAGCAATATCTAATGATTCCGGGCAATGTGAATCGAGAAATGGGGCTAGGTACCCCAGTTATGGAAACCGATCAGGTTCAACCAAACATGGTCTATCACATGATGAAGTGTGAGATGTATAACCGTTGGGCGGTACAGATGCAGGGAAATAACACAGGTTATTATACCGCGCCCACGGAGTGTAATCCAGTCCGTCCGCAGGGAGTTCAGTTGCCAAGTGGTTTCTACCCACTACTTCCAAGAGATAACAAACCATTGAAGGACGACGGATACACCACAGATAGCGATCCCGACGAAATCCAGGACGTCCAGATACCAGACTGGGTAAATATTTCAAAAGATATCCTGGAAAATCTCAAGTCAGGCGGAGCCTACTGGGATTTAGACGGGAAAATTTCTCTAACGTTGTACGAAAACGCCAAGCTATACTGGCAACAAGCCGGGAAGCCCGATACCATTCCACAAGAGGTGTTTTCCTCTAATAACCACTACCCAGTGGGTATCGAGGGCCATAGACAGGCCTATAAGACCAATTTTTACACGCCAAACTTGGCAAAAATTTCAGGTATGCTGGATGAGCGAAACTTCCCAGAGTTAGAGGTCATCTGCAAATTTATGCCATTGGCTTATCATTTGGCATGGCCTCATTCTAGAGCGGAGTGCGACTACGAAACTAGCGCTCTGCTAAACTATAACTTTCTAAATAGTTATACTAAAGAGGGCCAGGAAATGATAAAGAAAATGTCCTGGAAGTCAGGCGACCGCCTGGCTTACTATTTAGAATTAGCAGCGACGCTACCGCCGTCGGAACCCCGCTTTCCATCTAAAAAAGGGGTATACGCATGGCAGAATCGGTTCGGTTTTGTCCCGCTACGATTTCGAGAAGCCGAGGAGATCCTACAAATTGGCGACGACAAATCGTTATTGAAGGACGGAGCCTACAAGGTAAATCCTTATTTCTATGTAACTTTTTACTACGTAGGCTTCGAGACTTTAACGCCGGGACTGCGGTATCCCATGACGGAAGACGCATCGCCAACCGACTACCCGATTACCTACGCACCGAGAAATCCGCTCGAGCTCAGACCGGAGTTTGTCAGCAAAAGCTTCCGGGAGAGAACAATCGCTTCGGAAATGCCCGGGTATACACTTACATATACCCCAGCCGGTGAGTTAATTTCTAAGGTACCACTAAATCGTCCCTCAACTTCCCAAACGGCGCAAGCCGGAGGGACGGGACAGGTCAAAGCGCAGCCGCAGGCGCTAGCGCCAGTGGTCAAGGCTACACCAGCTTTGGACACTGCTGCTACGCAGGCAGCTGCAGTAGTTGTCGTGGTGCCGCCGCCAATCCAACCAGCGGTGGCACAGCCGACTCAAGTACCTCAAGTACAACAACCGGCCGAGCCTGAGCCAGAGGTTGTCACCATAATGCAATCAGTACCTCCAGCACCAGCTGTTTTGCCGGCTAAAGTAAAGCAGCTGTTGCCGAAGATACGAAATTCAGACTCTGAGTCCAGTTCAGAGGAGGATGTAGAAGAAGAAGAAGAGGGTGAAATCCTCGAATCTGAGGGCCAGACATCAGAGAATAAGGATGCGATGGAGGCCAAAACTCAGAAACAGGCTCTTGAGGAGGAAAAAATCCAGACTCAAATTGACGAAGCAGTCACCAAAATGTCAGGGATCGATGTCAGACTGGAGAAGATGCAGGAAGCATCCCAGGAGATACCTGTGAAGGCCAAAGATCCTAAGGATCATGACCGTCAAGCGAAGCAAGAGGCCCTACAGGCCAAAATTCAGGAACAGAGAAGGCTGACGCAGCAGGAATTCCTGCGTCAGAGGGCAATCCAGAGAAAGCTGAAGGAGCAGGCACTAGCCGACGATAGCTCAGATTCAGCCATAGCAGCGACAGAGCTGATGCGGAGGGGAAGAATTGCCGAGGAAGGTATTCCTGGAATTTATTCCCCAGACAAAGTTCAGCAGATGTTAGCTGAAGGGATGTCGGAAAAATTTATCCGACACCTAGCCAAGGAAAAGGTAAGGCGCAGGAAGAGGATAAGTAAGGCCAAGCGACGCAGACTTGCAGCTCAGGGACAGCAGCAACAAGGAGCGGCCGCCACCGGATCCGAAAACGACGCCTACGATACGGCCGAAGAAACGACGACCCCACAATACTCGACGAGCCAAAAGTCGAGATCGGAGACTTCAAAGAGTCAGACGAGAACGGAGACTTCAAAAAGTCAAACGCGAACGGAGACCTCCATAGGCCAGACAAAATCGGATAGGACAACAGGGTCCACTGCGACAACATCGTACACTCAGACGCGAACGGTATCGAAAACCGGCGGAGAGGTTAGTACTTCTTCTGGCAAAAGTAAATCCGTGCCCTCCAGCTATACCGCAAGAAGTAGCAAACCTGCGGGAAGCGTATTGGTGAAGCCCGATCTTGAATCGGAGGAAAAATTGATCAAGAAGGTCAAACTGAATGTGGTAGCTAGTAGACCCGAAAGGGAACCACAGCAGTTTGTCACTCCTGGTCAATTAGCCGAAACTCTGATTGATTATTGGGAGTGGCAACGGGAACAAAGGCGCCTAATTGGGCCGATCTCATTTGAAAATCCAGAGGTCGCCAATTATTTCGCCTTTGATCGGCAAGAACGGCCGATAATTTACAGAATGGTCAATGATGCCATGGCCGAGATTCACGAAAACTACCGCCAGCAATTCGAAATGCAAGGCGGATTTATGTTCGACGGAGAGCGCATCCCTGAGGAGATCTGGGAATGGATAATTTTAATTCTCATCCCCAGATGGCTTCAGGACTACGATGCCTCAGACGTCTTTACGGCCATTAGGTATGTGACCCTAATGATTTTTCTTCAGTTGGACTTCGCTCCGATCACGCCAACGGCAATTGGTAGGTGGTATGCCCAGGCGTGTTCGTTTGCGAACAGACAACTAGTCGTTGAGGCCCAGGGAAACCGCGTAGACGATGTCTACATTGCAGCCTTTAATCAGTATATTTTTATGGGCTCGCAAAGGTTAAACCAGATGGGTGTTAAGAGGAAGGCACCAGGCGATGACAGGTCGCAAGCTGATAAATTTCAGCGAACGGCTGCCAAGAGCCCGAGTAAGTTCAAGGTGCCTAGACTCCCTCCGGCTAAGAAGCAACCACCGATGATACAACAATCATCGGCTACGACCAGCCAGAGGTCATATAGTGAAGCTGCTAGCACTTCTTACAAAAGTCCGCTTTCTCGATCAAAATCAATATCATCAAAATCTCTTAATTCAACTTATCGGACACAAAAACCTCAGCGCAGCAGCTCCACTAGCAGTGGTCAAAGGCAGCAGGGGAGAGACGATATGTTCTCAAACCCGGCCCCGTACAGGGCTAGACCGGGGTATGACCAAGGTCAACCCAGGGGAGGCTTCAGAGGGCGCCCTCAGCGACCTTACAGAGGCCGAGGAACCTGGCAACACCAAGGTCAAGACCCGGATGCTGAATTTCATAATCCGAATTTTATTCCGCTAGGTAGACGCGGCGGAAGCCAACAAGGCCAAAATAGAGGCCAGGATGGAGGTCAAACCCGAGGCCAACCAGGTCAGAGGGGGTACTATCAAGGTAGACCTCGAGGAGGCTACCAAGGCGGCGGGCAGCAGCAGTAAATAGCCGCATAATTTTGGCCCAAAAATTTCTTTTTCGTACATATATTTTCTACTTATTTCATAAAATACAAAACCCAAAAACACTAATAAAATCACAAAAAATCCAAAAAAATCAAAAAACAAAAAATCCAAAAACATTATTTTCGGTGCTGCTGGCCATCAAAAATTTCTTTTTTGACAAAACCGGTGCAAAAACGCAACCGTAAAAAATATTTTAACTTTTGGCCACATTCTTGCTCAAATTTTTTAGCGCATTTTAAAATTTTGTGATATCCGTACAACCCCGCGTCGTCTTTTTGTATCGTAATATAATCTCGTATTTTAGTTTAATTTAGAAAAAATAGAGACGCGGGAAGTCGATTTGCATGCGGTTAGACCCACGGCCAACGAATTGACACAGCATGCAGACCGAGCGGCCGAGCCCGAAGCCGACCACACATCCGGCACCGACGTTTACGTCATACTCCTTAGGGCAGGAGGTTATTCCATCAATGCCGAGGTCAAAATGGACGTCACTTGCCAGCCATTGCGGCGAAGCCCTTGGTATTCGTTGTGTCCAACGACCAGCACAGGAGTTCTATTAGGACAGACTGTGAAACGGGAGTCCGGTGAGACAAACTGTTTATCAGGAGTCAGCCGGAATTGTAGATTTTTTCTTTTTGATTAATTCTTTTAATGCCGGGGTAACCCGGCCAAAAGTTTTTTTTCTACCTCCCGTAGGTCGGTTTCGACGCGCGAGGGATGTTGGGCACCCTGTTGATGCCAATTTCGTGTGGGGAAATCGCCATGCAAATCGACGACAGGGACGACCAGCGGCGCAGACATTTGCATAGAATGGAGCGCCACCAAGAAAGACCAAAAAGATAGTGAAAATCATTGTTCACTATATTTCGATTTTTATTATATTTTCGTTACTTTGCTGGCGTCCCTAAATAAAGTTCCCAGCAATTCGTCTTTATTTTGCATACATTTCTACTGTGGTCAATCCACATTTTTTATTATTGCATCGGAAATATTGATTTACATATTTGTTATTTATTATTTAGGATTTATTACCGAACGTCGAAGGCGGAGGGCCAAAGGCCCAGGCGCCAGCTTACATCAAGTAAGTTTTGGGAAACCCCTTTCGGGTTATACCCAAGTAAGTTTATCCCTGAGGGGATTCCTTGTCTCATCTAGGAGACTGCGGAGGTCTTTGGTAAGGCCCCCGTATTTAGAACAAAGTTTATCTTTGTTGTTGTAGGTCTGGGGACAAACGGACTGTTGCACAGATCACCGAGGCTTAGCCAAGGTATCAGTTCTAACAGGTCAGTTCAGACCCAATCTTTTCTTACGCCTCTTAAGGAAAGACCTGCACAACAAAAATAATCCGAAATACTGGTATGGAGCATCGAGGTCAGGGGGAGGGAGTGAGGCGACTTTTTTGGGGGCGGGGGTCAGTGATTACAAAAAAATTTAGGGGAGGGGACTCTGAAGGAGAAAAATCAATTTTTTGGCCAAAAATGTTCAAAAAATAGTAATCTTTATCTGAAAAACTGTAAAAAATGTAATTAATTAACGTTTTTGACCATTTTTTGTTCAAAAATTGACATTTTTCATCGAAAAATCGAATTTTTTCACTATTTTTCAGACCAAAAATATGAGGCTCCCAGTGACTACCATATGGTTAGCCATAAAACTGGAAAATCCTGGGGGCCACCGAATGGCAAGCCATATGGCCGACAATTTCTGGGGGGGGGTTCCAATAGTACCACCCTCACTAATTACACGTATGGCTCAAAACAAACGGTTGTATCAAAGATTCTGGTGCCATCACGCATCTAGAGCAGCGCAGTAATTGGAGAGACGTTACCGTCGCCAGAAGGTCGCTTCACACCCTTCACCTCGTACCGTGATCACAAATCGAATGACGTACTTTTTATCTGGTTCTGGCATCCCTGGCAAAACTCCGTTGGATGCTGAAAATTGCAAAAACCCCAATATAATCAAGGAAAAAATTATCATGCTTACTTTTGTTATTCGTTCCATTGGCAACATGGTCGTCGATTCTCTCTCCATCTGTAGCACTATCTTCAGAGTTTCCAGCTTCTTCGTTGGAATCTTCGACTTCAATAACGTCATCTTCATCCGAAATATCTACATCGGATTCTGAAACAAATTTTCCACGAATCAGCCCTCTTCTTGGCAGAATTTTAAATTCCATACTTCGACGAAGCGAGACATTTTTATACAAAAATAAACATTTTATTTACCATCGGTGGTTCTGGCGTCCTCTTCATCTGAATCTTGTTTTTTTCTTCGTTTTTGCAAAAATTGACGCATGTCGATTTTTTTAGCACGTACAGCGAAAACCTGCGCAAAAGTAATAGGAATTGAGAAAATTTTAATCTTTACACCTGAAGTCTCAGGATAACGGAAGCGCTTCAACCATACGGTTGATGCATGATTGAAACAGGATGCACTGGTATGGAATTGAAAAAACTACAGTTAAAATTTGATGCACTCAAACTCCTGAAAATAGTTTCCTGATATGATTGCTGAAGTTTTGAGAAAAGACATGTATTTATGCACTGACTCGAAACTTATTCACATCATACTCACTTTTTTAACGTCCGTTTCTTTATCAGAAGAATTTATTGTCATCTGAGCGACACTATTATCGGTTTCAGAAACATCTACGGAAAGTATCAAATTACATTACACTATCTCAGATATACAGAGCGCAATTTCTTTACTTTGTCTTAAGCGTGAACAATCATCCCCGACATCTCGTATGTGTGGTGGTAAAAGTTGACTAAAGCAATTTAGAAACGCGACGAATAATCTTATCAATAAGGCTATCGACGCAGAAGTTTTGTAAGAAGCTAGAACGAAATCATAATATTGATGAAAAATAAGAGAACGAGCGTACATTCAAACAGTCAGGTGTATCAGGGTATTGGAAATGCCAAAATATGATGTATCACTGTTTTTTGTACTCGGTCCGTTTGTGCTGGTACCAACGACGGTCTAAGATTTGTTTGTACTTCATTGGTTACACCGTAATTAATATACATATCAAATTGAATTTTCATACCAAAAATTTTTTGTACTGGTACAAACAAGGCCCAAATTTTTGTTTGTACTCAAGCCAAAAAGTCTGTAAAGTACAAAAAATCTATGTGATGTATAGTGAATTTTATAAAGAGAGAGCAAAAAATAGAAAAAATAGAAGAAAGCGGCACAATGAAATAGATTTAGAGGAGGCTGACAATGACAAGTTATTTACCAGAAAGCAAGATATTTTAAAGTAGTTTGGGGTGAATGTTATGGTTTTTATACATTATTGTGAAACCTACAGCGCCTATAGTAAACCTTTTATAATATTAAACAATGCAGGATTACAATTTATAAGAAGGTTGACAAATGTATAGCTCCGACACTAAAAAATAGAATTGTCTACAATCGCAGACAAATGCTGCATAGGTTGTTGAATTTCTTCAAAAAGCTACATAGTAACATGTTTCCCTAAAAGTGCTGGTAAAGCGTATTTTCCGGACAATATCAAGAGTGAAATCATTTTCAGAAGATGCTTCATAGAAGAAGACTTTTCTTAATAATGTGGGATAGATAGAAGTAAATTTCTTCTGAAAAAGGCTGGATAGCGGATTTTTATTTTTTCTACTCACAAGTTGTATGATTTTTTACTTGTATAATTTTTTTATAATCTGCTAGTAAGTTTCTTTTTTCCATTGTTCTGCAATTGCAATTTATCTTCTGCTATTGGTTATAGTAAATTTTGACTGAAGCCTCAGGGTATAGTAATCCAATACCCTTCCGGCTTCCAATCAGGTTTTTTTTTGCCGGAGGCAAATGAAAATTTTTTTGGGCAAACGAAATTGGAGTAGTTATTTGTATATGTACAAACGGCTCTTTCCCATTTAGGGAAGAAAATTTTGGGGATAAGGTATAGAAAATATGCATTTTAGAAGTTCATAATCTCAAAATTTTCCGGCGCTTCGCGCCGGTTATAACTTTAATAATCATTATTATGTACTACCTAGCTCAGACGCAACTTTCAGAATGTCTACCTTCACCTATCATTTAATGTATAATAGTTTTCATCATCTCAAACGTATTATCTCATTTTTAAAGTGGTAATCTTCAATATTTTATCTTGATATTTGATGAAGATTCTTAGTTTTTCCTTGAAACATTTTTTGAGGAAGATCAATACATCAAGTCTTTCAACTTTTCAAAGTGATTATTCCTTTCTTAACATGAAATCAGTTCGAAAGCTTCATGGAAGTAGCCTTCGGAAGTTTCTACTCTTCCACTCATATCTTTTCGGCCAAGGTCATGAGAGTTAATGAATAAATTAATGTTTTCAAATTTTTAAGACGATAAAATTCTAAAATTTACGACTTTTGAACACTAAATTCGAATCTAATTCTTTAAATAAATGTTTGGAAAATTAATTTTCCAGCGTCGCCGAATGTTAATACACAAAAAATTTTTCCGGCGCCGTGCGCCGGAAAGATTGACGTCTTTTTTGAGCTTTCATTTCTCATCATAGAGGACTTAACCATCAATTTATCATCTAATGCAAACTCATTATGCTATTGGATAGTTTTCAACAAAATTTGTTACACAATGCTTGCAAATAAGAATTGAAACTCGAAAATTCCAATTTTTTTCTAAATTTTAATGAATTAACGGTATTTTTTGAGTTATAAATAAAATGTGAAAATTACACTGATTTGGTTATTAGTCTTTGGCCATGACATAGAGGAACACAGGTTACTGATTTTACGTATTTTTGCTATGTACAAATTGTACAAATGAAATATCGGCTACCGTTTGTACATGTACAAATGGGTCATGTACAAAAAAAACCTGCTTCCAATACCCTATGGGAAAGTATGAGAACGAGTATTCTTCGAATATAAAAATGAGATTTTTTACAGTGGTACGGAAATAAGTTTTACCTTTATCTTGCAATTTTTTGATCAAAATCATCTGACATGCAAAAATTTTCAAGAGAGGGCCAGCGAAGAATGCTTTGTTCGACGATGAATCTTGACAAAGTTTTTCGAATGAATCAATAACTTTATCGGCTATTTCGGCGATATATTGGCTCAAATCACTAAAGACAAAAAAGTAAGGTATCGCTCGAAGAAAAACTCAAAATTGCTCACGTGTCGTCCGAGTCATCAAATAAAAGCTTAAAAACGTGCAAATAAGCCAAAACGCAAAACTTAGGCTGTAGAATCTTTATTCTATAAAAAAAGTTAAACTATAGCCAAGCCATGTATCAAATTGAACCATTAAAATTAAACATACTGGATTAACGAAGTGCTGTGGATATTTGAGAAAATCTTCCACAAAAGACTAACTTGAAACAAGGGATCTTGGTCAGTTGGCAATCCAGCAAAAATGCAGCGCACTTTGATTTTTAAAATTATGAACGTACTTACTTACCCATCTATGTCAGCTTTGGCCATTTCATCCATTAACGCCAAATCCATGGTTTTACTTCTTTGTAAGAGTTGATTTAAATTACCATCAGCGCCCATGAAGCTTTCAGCTGAGAATATGCTAAAAGTAGGCAACTAACAAATTGAGGATTAGCAAAAGGTGTAGCTAGGGGACGGGGAGAGCACCTTCCCATAACGAACCAATTATTGACTGAATAAAAAGGCAAGAAGATGAAAAAATATTTTGTGGTAGTTTAGCTAGTTAAATTTCAAATTCTTCGGTGCTGCGCGCCTATTTGCATCATTTGTTACAAGAAGTATCAGTGAGTCGCAAGTATTTTAAAAACAAAAAAGAGCATTTTTGTACATTTCATAAAATCAAATGTAAAATTTTATAGCATTATCATTGGAGCGGAATTGTATAAAATTCAGGACAGGAACGATCTTTGAGGAAGTAATTCAAGTGAATCCGGATAAAAATATATCATTATTTTGATTCTGGATGTATTTTTGGAGGCATAAATCAGATTTTCCGGCACTCGTTAAGGCCATATTCCTCAAATATTTTTACAACTCGAACTCCTTAGAACGTTTAAAATGCATAAAAGAGATCATGCTGGAGGATTTCAAAAGTTAGAAATTTGAAATCTTTTCGGCGTTAGTCACATCATTGAAAAAGCTTTTTTTTTGCAACCCGAAAGAAACCTTAAAAATACTTCAATGCATTAAAATGAAACTTAGATGCATTTGAAAAGGTATAAACCGGCGCAACGGTCAATAAAAAAGATTCAAAAATTTTCCCGGCTTCTCCTCCCGGAAGAAATTTGTGGCCACGTTTTTAAAAATCAGAAAACGACTTGATCTAATATCTAAAACTGCTATATGAAAATTCAGGGTCTGGAGCCGTGATCATATAATAGATGAGACCTGTACACCAAAATTTGGAAAAATCAAAATTCATAAAGTTCAACGTCTAAAAATCAGTCTAAAGTGGTTGAATTTCACTGCTATAACTTCCGAATCATTAGCTTTTCGAGCATTATTACAGAATACTACAGAATGATCTAATCAATTAAAGATTTTTAGAGCTTTTCAATTTCAAAGATACTAACTACTGCTTGGAAATAAAGAATACTTTACCGGAATACATCCTAAAAAATTGTCAGCTATAATGCTAGCTTGATGTCAAGCCATGGAACTCTCCTGAATCACGATAAGAACGCATTAAAAATCACCGCACATTGAATTTGAAATACTGAAAATGAAATTTCAATTGCTCAACATCTCTCCTTTTGATTTCGATGAAAATAGGCACACTGAAACTTTGAGAAGTCTCATTCCAGGCGCCCAGATGTATTATCTTTGCAACAACGATGGGGAACAATCAACGGAGTCCAAGGGGATCAAGCGACTTTTTTGGGGCTAGGGGTCACCCATTCCAAAAAATTTGAGGAGGGGATCCCTGGGAGAGAAAAATTCGATATTCTCACCAAAAAAGTTCGAAAAACGGTTCAAAGAATGGGAATTTTTGTTTAAAAAACTGTACATGCATGGGAAAAATGAATAGATATTATCGAGATTATCCAGAAATATGTCTTTAAGATTTTGAATCTCCATTTTAGACAAGCTTCGACTACTAATAAATAATCGTTTTGCTAATAATGCTAATTCAACAAGGCTTTCTCCAACAGGCTAAAAAATATAAGCTCCGTCCAAATGTTGACCGGCTGATTCCACAAGTATGGATCAATTTCGATTTATACGGAGGGAGGAGTTCATATAAGTGGTCAAGTCAATGAAATCAAAGTTTCACCATCTCAGGTAACAAAAGGCCGCATCAAGTCCAAAGTTTTTGTCGCCAAACAACGTGCCCAATTGATTGTGCGGCTGTCCATGAAACGGTTTCAATCTCAGCGCCCACTGATAATAATACTGGGCAAGTCTAATATCGCCAGGCTGACATAATTCTTGTTGGTAACGAGCTAAATGTGCAAAGGTTTAGAATTCATCCCATATTCATTGATAATTCAACTATATATCTAACCTAAATCACCCAAATAAATCAAAACTCTGTGCGATAAATTTAATGCGAAATCTTTTAAGCTTTCAGAATCGTTAGACTTGTCTTCCTGTATAGCGTTGTTCCAAGGCAATTGTCGACGCATTGAAAAGTCAGGAGAAAATGGTAATTCGAATTGAAGTTCCTGTTGGATTCTGATCAATAAACTTGTGTAATGACCAGACGCTGACGATAACAGTAAGTAATATTGGCAGCGATCATTTTCCGATAAATCCTAGAAAATACGTGAACCAAAATTTAAACAGGATTACAACACATTTAATCAAATGAAATTTTGAAATGCAATCCATTAAACATGATTTTGCAAAAATTAGCATTCTTTGAAGCGTTTTTCGGACTCTTAGCAAAACAATCATTTTTTCCGTAATGGACCCCTCCCCTAAAATGTTTGGGAATCGGTGACCCCTGGCCCCAAAAAGGGTTGCCCGGCCTCCGCCAAATCTTAGTGCTCCGTTGCACGTATGTTACGTGCCCATAAGCAAAGCGCTAATTAGAGAAAAATAAAGCATCAAAACATGTAACGGGACCCGAGGTCTGGGGGATCACTTTTTTGGGCCGGGGTTAGTGATTACCCAAAGTTTTAGAGGAGGGGTGAGGTCACTGAAGGAAAAAAAATCGATTTTCTCGTCAAAAAAGTCCAAAAATAGTAATTTCTGTCTGAAAAAAACTGTAAAAAATGTCAAAAAAATTGATGTTTCTGACCATTTTTTGTTCAAAAATTGGAATTTTTCCATCAACAAAATCGACATTTTTCAGTAACCAAAAGTATGGGGGTCCCTATGACTACTCATAGGATTGAGAAATCCTGGGGGCGTCGCCCAATGGCCAGCCATATGGCCGAAGATTTTTGGAGGGGGTTCCAATAGCACCTTATTCCCCAATTATACAAACGTAATGATTACAAAACATATCCCGGAATGTTAAACTCTGCAATGAGAAACTGGCCGATAAACTTTTTTGTTTTTTCACGGCTTGTTTACTGCTCAAGTTCTCTTGACTTTGGAATTATATTTTTAGGGCATTGATTATCTACATCTGAAAAATAGTTGAATTGGAAATCGCTTGGGAAAGGATCGAGAGAAACTATGGAAATGAATTTGTCCCTGATGTATCTGACAGTTTCGACCATTCGTTGCATAATGTTTCATTTCTGAACTACATTACTCGCTCGAGTTTCGATAGATAATGCATTCATGAAAGCGCCAAAATTAGACAACAATCGACAGATTAAGAAGGATTTAGGCAGAAACATTGTTGAAATTACTGTTCTTCTATCCGACATTCTTATAGTTTGAAGCGAATGAGGATTTTCGTGACCTTCCCTATTTAAATTGACAAAAAATAAGAAAAACTTGTTACTTAGTTTTGTCAAAGATTTAGACAATTTTCTGATCAGGAACGTATGTGCTGCTAAGAATTCTCCGTACGTGTACTATCGAAATAAACGTAACGGTCTAATGAAGTGCGTATTAACCGTAACATATTAATGCAGTTCGACTGCACACTACTAACTCGTTTCAAACTTGACTCCACAATTCCTAGTGAAATTTACAATATACTTACGACGTGTAATCTTTTGCGTATTTTATGAATCGGTTCATAAAAACATTTGCGCCATATGATTTCATCGGCGCGCTTTCCATAAAGTAAAGGTTTTAAAAATAAAATCTTCTCGCAATATTCACAAAGCCTACAAACGAAATAATCTTTGAATGACCACAAAAATTTTATAAAACGCAAGTGTGCTTACCGATTTCTAATGGTTACAGTTTTAGATGAAAATATAAGAGACAAATCGATTGATTCCTGTGTCATAAGGCGATCCAGATATTTAACGCATTCGACGCTTTCTCTAAAACAAAATTTGAAAATGGAACGACATAATAATGCCAACTCAGAATTTAGTAGAGCACGTTCAGTATTTGTCTATCAATTAATAACAAAAAACTGGATGCAGTAAATTAATCACTGATTCAATATGCAAGTGTTAAATTTTACACCAAAAACTTAACTGCATTATTTGAGATATTGCGAGTAAATTTGTTCCAAGAAATCGGAGATTACTTTACAAAATCTTAAGAAGTTTATTTATTTACCATATGAAACTTACTTGTAAAGCTTTTTAATCTGAATATCCGCTGGAGTTGACATTATTAACTTGATTTTCTTGGAACTTTCGAATTTCAATCGTCAAAACAATACTTGTCAGTTAATCTCTCAAACCATTCGTGATTCCTGAATCAAAAATTCAGTTCTATATAATGTAAAAAATTCTGTCAAGAACACCAAAGTCAAATTATCCGAAAAAACACACGTGTGTTGCCACACATGAACTTGTAGAGTTGACGTGCCCCGAATACCCCGAGAAATTTTCGACCGTATGATCAATTATATGCATGCATGCAGGCCGGTAGTCAGGAATTTTTTTGGAGGGAGGGGGGATACATACGTTTTTCACTCAATTTACTGTAAAATTGACAATTCTTACATACCTGTACTTGGGGGGACCCCCCCAACTTGGTCAACCCTGTACCCAAAATCATCCACCCCCCCAGTTTGGAAAAATTAAAAAAATTTGCAAAAAAGTATGTTTTTTGGCCTTTTTGGGAAAAATTTCGACTTTTTCTACCCCCCCCCCCCCAACTGGTCGGAGGGTCTTACAGGTATGATTTCTTACTGGACTTTTTCTTGAAAATAAAAAAAGAAAGCTGCTTTTTCTGACACTTGAAAAATTTCCGAGGGCGGTGACTTTCCCTAACATCAGCCGATAGGATAACCTGAACTTGGGTAAATTGGGTAACAGTTGTTCGAAAACTCGTAGTAGAAAAAATGTTGGGTCAAATCTTTTTGGAACTTGGACGCGTGCGTTTGATTTAAATAAACATTCATTCGACCTTACTTTTCCTCGGTAGACAAGGGTTACATGAACGCCGTATAGGGCACTATATTCCAAAAACGAATAATTGATAGTCAGCGCCACATCGCATAATCTTGTGATGAACGCAGGCAACTCTGATCGATTGAAATAAATCGAAATGTTGTACTGACGAAAGTTTAGGAGCGACTACTCTGTAAAGCCGAAAGGTGATAATTGGAAGGAAGCAGAGGTCCCCAAGGTCGAAAATTTAGGTAGGGGTAAAATCGGAAATTGTAAGGATAGTACTTGACATATGCCGCACGTTATGCCGTGACCTTTTTTTTGCTCTCAACTTTTTTGCGGAGGGGGGTGGTGTACGTACTTTCACCACAAAACAATTCTCACTTACAACTTAAGATTGTCGTATCAACTGATACCAGGACATCTCGAGAATCGGGCACAACATACTCATACCTGTAATCGGGGGACCCCCCTAACTTGGCCAACCATATACCCCGCGCCTCCAGTTTGGAAAAAATTGCAAAAAAGTGCATGTTTTTTGGCCTTTTTTGGGAAAAATTTCTACTTTTTTCGACCCCCCCCTAACTGGTCGGACCTCTTGTTTGAAACCAGGTCCCACTCCTGACCCGCGCCAATGGACATCGGATGTCTCAACTCATAGCAGGAAACAGAGCACCCCATGGGGGGGGGTATGGGGGGGGGTATTACCCCCGTCTTAGATTTGGAAATTCATTTACTACCCTCATAAAAACAGCTCACTATAGCAAAAAATTTTGGTAGACTTCATCCTCTCCCCAGTAGGTTATACTAATTCAAGAAAAATTGCAGAATGTGTGATTCTGAGGAATTACTCACTGCTCTTTTTGACACATTTACTGAGCAAATGATAATGGGAAAGTATGCAACTTCTGTGCCATATAGCGATTTTTAGGAAAGGATATCAGTACATTAATATATACTACTTGTAGGAAATCATTATAAATATAATTAGGAGATGAAATAATGACTTATGTATATGTGATTAATCAAAAAATCGCGCCCTTGGGAAGAAAAACATTATGTTCTTAAAATTCTGCCTCTTCATGCTCTCCTTTCTTTTTCTCCGCTTCTGCGTTGGGTCTTCTGTGCGCGTATGGTTACCCAAGCTGCGGCATACTTTCCTGCTATGAGTTGAGACATGTGAGGTCTGTTGACGTGGATCAGGAGTGGTACTTGGTTTCAAACTCGTAGTTCATAGTCTAATGGGATTAATAATACTAAAGCCACATTCAGCATCAGGACTTTCAATTGGAAGCACTTTTCCAAGCCTAATCAGTGATGGGATAAACCCATACTGCTGAAGATGCTGGTTGAAACAATGTTTCCAAACGTTTGTGCCCGATTCTTGAAATGTGCAGGAATCAGTTGGCACAACAGTCTTCAAAGTGTGACTATTCTGTACGTATAATTAGTGCTTTGTTGCAGGATTGGGAGCTGGAAAATGGAGTTAAATCAGTAAATGTTTTTTGACTGTAAAAAGCAAGCCCTATGTGGTTAGAGTACTACGACTCCCCCCCTCCTTGGCAAAAAGTTGTGAGCAAAAAAAAAAAAAAGGTCACGGCATATTTCAAGTACTACCCTTAAAATTTACGATTTTACCCCTACCTAAATTTTCGACCTTGGGGACCTCTGGCAGGAAAGTATTCCACAGCTTGGGTGGAGAAATATAACCATATACGCACAGAAGACCCAACGCAGAAGCGGGAAAAAGGAAAGGAGAGGATGAAGAAGAAGAATTTTAAGAACATGTTTTTCTTCCCAAGGGGCGATTTTTTGATAAATCACGTATTTACATGACTAATTATTTAATCTCCCAATTATATATATATATATATATATATATATATATATATATATATATATATATATACATATATATATAATGATTTTCTACAAGCTGTATATATTAATGTGCTGATATCTTTTCCTAAATATCGCTATATAGCACAGAAGTTGCATACTTTCCCATTATCATCTGCTCAGTAAATGTGTCAAAAAGACCAGTGAGTAATTTCTCTCAAGCACACATTGTGCAATTTTTCTCGAATTACTATCAGGGTTCATACAAAGTTGGAGAAAAAAATTCCCTGTGTTTTCCAGGTTTTCCAGGTTGACAAATGAAATTTTTCCAGGTTTTTATAATGATGAAATATACTATACTAAAGAAAAATACTGAATAATAGAAACATGTGTGAGCTAAAGTATCATCAAAAAAAGAGTTCTGAATCAAAAAATTTATTTAAAATTATTGCGCAACCTAGTGCCGAAAAATTTTGGTTCCGAGGCCTCTAAAACGTCAGAAAATTAATTTTTCAGCACACTCTTATGCAGCTACCGATGATCAATCGTAATATTTTCACCATTTGATTGGTGGAAGCGTTAAAAAATTTTTCTAACGTTTTCGTATATCAAGAGCCAGTAATTTACCAATCATAATTATTTATGATATATATAAACCAACGTATAAACCATAAAAAAGTGTGATAGATATTTTACTTCGGACTCGGATATCGGTAATTAATGCGGTGCAGAGCATCGGAAAAAATTAAGATTTTGATATTCTATATCGTTGGAAAATGACTATTTTTAATATCTATTTCCTGCCTGAAAAGTCTAATTTTTCAGTGAATTCAACATGTTTTCACTCAGCCAAACTACAATTCAGAAATTAGGCAAGCAGCAATGAATTGAAAGACTTTTTCAGACAGACGAACCTCTGCTATTGTCCCGCGCTTAATCATTTTCCAAATGCACAAAGTTATCTTCACGAAAGTCGAAAATTCTAAAGAACCACAAAATGATTTTGTGGAAATAATGTAGAAAAATCTAGGTTTTAGTCAAATATGTTAAAAAACAATACAAGGTCAAACACTCATCCATAACATGCTGATGTTTAAAAGCTATAAGCCAGCGTAAGCTAGGCCGCCATTTTCCAACCGCACAACAGAAATGATAACAAGAATCATAAGTGATTTGAAATCCGGCGCGAAGCGCCAGACAATTTTCTAATATTTTTTCTTAGAAACGCATAAGAATACATCTCCGGACAGGAAACTCACCCAATCAAAAGGGTCGTTAGGCTCTAATTTTTATAAGCCATGTTGGCTTGTGCCCCTAAATTTTTAGGAGTCAATCAGAATTTTTAGAAGCCATGGTTCCTAATTGACCTAAAAAAAACCCTGACCAGACTAGATTTTTTTTCGCTCGCAAATATGAATGCTCTATATAGCCGAAAACATTTTGTTGATTAGTCTCCAATTTTCTAGCATAAATGAGGAGTTTGAATGTTTTCTCGAATATTACCCTTACAATCCAATTGAAACATTGACTTTGACATAATAATTTAAAGGCTACATTGAAAGTTGAAGTTGGAAAAGTAAAAAAAACGATCTCAAATACTCGATGATTTTAAGCAATTTCACTTTCAATGTGCATAGTCGAATAAGAAAACTCGCCGCAGCGGCGCCGAAAAAATTTGACGATTTTCCTGTAATTTTCAACATTTTTCCTTAAAATTCCCTGTGTTTTCCAGGTTTTCCAGGTTTTCCAGACCTGAAAAAAAATTCCCTGTGTTTTCCAGGTTTTCCAGGTTGTGTATGAACCCTGTACTATAACCTACTGAGGAGAGGATGAGGTCTACCAAAATTTTTTGCTATAGTGAGCTTTTTTTTACGGGGGTAGTAAATGAATTTCCAAATCTAACACCGGGGGTAATACCTCCCATACCCCCCATGGGGTGCTCTGGAAGGAAGACT